>CAJFCX010000247.1:0-26631 GCA_904066255.1 Eimeria sp. OTU-X
GTGTGTTTCTGTTTGTTTCTGTGCTTGCCGGTGAAGACTCGAGGCGGAATTCGGACAGCGTACAGTATTAACGTCTCCTGGAGTTACATTTTTCCTCGAGATGCCTGATGGGCGCCGCCTTCCCGTCGGAAGGCCTGCGGAGCTGCCAAAGGGCTGCCGCGATCTTCTTGAGCCAATTGTCCGCCTCCAGGGTAGACAGGGTCTTTTGCCTCATCCGCTTTGCCCTCAGCCAGCTCTACCGTCAGATCGCTACATATTCATCATACGTACAGCCCGTTCGTGTTGCCACGCATGCGACGCAAGCGGGTCTCTCAGCCCGTGCTGCAGCAGCCACAGGTCCTCTGGAAACACAGAGTGGGGACGGGATTCGTGAGTATAAATAGGTGGCGTAGACACTACGACACAATTAAGGGTGGTTGTTGCTAGTGAGATTTGCTTTATTCAGGCAAATCTCACTGTTGTTGCACCGATGGAGTGCATGGCTGCTATAGACCGACTTGCCTTTTCCCGGAGAGGCGAACGTCTCGAGTGTCGCATCCTGCAGCAACAGCAACAGCAACAAGTGATGCCAAAACGCTGTCATGCAGCTGTTGTCCATCTGGTGTACAAGCTCCCGCTGGCGGAGATCCTGGTGGACTTCGCCGACAAGCTTCAGAGCGTGACGAGCGGTGCGGCTACCTTTGATGTAGAGGATGCAGGCAAGTGCCCGTTGCTGTTTCTGGCTGCTGCTGTTGCTGATGCTATTTACTGTGCCATTATATCACTGGGTGCTTGCTTAAGCGGTGCTGCATGAGGCTCCCTTGCTCTCCCATAGAGCGCACAGTGGAACGTGCTGTGGGTGTATGCACACTTAAACAATTCGTAGCTGGATGCATTGAGTGTGGGGTGGCTTTTCCTCCCCAACCTATTTGTTCTTGGCTAGGATGGTAATGCATAGTGAGCACTCACAATGCGGCAGCCCCGGCCGCTGCGAGACAAGGGATGTGCACGTTGCCTGAAGCAATTTGCTACGGTGTATGCACCCAGGGTACGAGCTGTCGAGAGTGGAGAGTGTCGGCTTCTTGGTGAATGGAGAGCCTGTAGATGTCATGGGCCTTCTTGTGCATCATTCCAAAGCCAAAGAAGTGGTGGGGGTAGCATTGCATATATGCTAGCTTCTTCAAACTCATTTACTTACCCCTTTCACGCAAAGCCCTCCTCGCATATGGGGAACTGTGCCAGGTTAAGGCAGTTGCTGGCATGCACCCACGCAAGAGGAGGAGGCGCGCGTGCGTGGATATTGCAGGCGATTCGTCTGACGGAGGAGCTGGGAAAGGCTATTCCACCCCAGCAGTTTGAAGTTGCGGTTCAAGGAACAGTGGGGGGGCGAATAGTAGCGCGTTCCACAGTAAGGGCCCTGCGGAAGGATGTGACGGCCAAGTGCTATGGGGGAGACGTTACAAGGAAACTGAAGCTACTCAGCAAGCAAAAGGCAGGAAAGAAGAGAATGAGAGCAATCGGAAATGTCTCTATCCCCCCGAAGGCCTTCTTAGGCCTCCTCAAACTGAAAGACTGACACATCACTGTATCCACCCCAGCAAACCGCGGTTCCTTCTGCTTGCAGCCACCCCTTATCTTGAGCATATTCTATCCCACCTATTAGGCGGCTGCCCCTACTCTTTTTTCTGTTCCGTCCATTTCATTTCCGCCCGTTTCTCCTTTTGTCGGTCTGCTCCTGTCGATCTGCTTCTGCCTGTTTCTTTATCTATGCCTCTGGGGTTCTGTGGTTGTACCTACAGAGCAGCAGTAACTGTTTTTGTGTGCTTCAAAAGCTACAGAAGCTTCGAGCTGTGCTCTCCTTAGACTAGGGAACTTACATTTCAGGTGTTCACGCATCATAGCACATATGCACATAAATAAGCTGTTTACAAGTTTGTAATTATGGGCGGCGAGAAACATAGCCGCAAACCAAGCAACGAACTTCCATTAACGGTTGCTGCTGCTCCTTTAGTTGCTTGGACTGCGCTCGATGCTGCTGCTCACTGGCTGCATCAGATTGCGCCTGTCCCCGACGGCGCCGCCTCCGGCGCTCCGGTTCATCTCCAATTAGGCAGCAGCAACAGCAGCAGGAGCAGCTGCGGCAGCTGCCGCACAAGTCCTCACAGCAACGATGACAGCTTGAGGGGTCGCAACGACACGGCCTTTGGTCCGCCTCACTAGAGCCTTTGTTCCCTTTGTTGCATGCACTGCCGCCGTTGCTGCAGCTGCAGTCAGGGCTGAGGTCGTTTGCAGCTGGGGATGCTGGCGCCTCTGAATTCTGCCGCTTATGCCTCTTTAGGAAAGTTTGGTGCTGAGCACCCCCCCTGAAGCGGGTGGTAGTGCAGGCACCGGCGGTGCAACTGCAGGCTTTCTTGCTGCAATAGCAACAGCCCTGTATATATTGCCTCACGCTGGTGGTATGCGGCAACAGAGGGGAATAGCAACTACTACAGCAACTGTGCTTCACGGAGGCATGTAACCTTAGCACGTGCTTCCTTGCCACCTCGTGCAACTGCTGTAGCAGCACACGCGAAAGTGTAGGGCTCTTCGTGCTGAGGTGTACAGACGCTTGGAATAAGAAGTTAAGCCGCCGCTGTGTGGGCGACGCAGCCGCAGGGACCGGTGTTGTTACAACAGCAGCAGTTGCTGCCTGAGATTCCGGAGTCTCTGAAGCTATTCGTGGCGGGAAAACTTCACCCACGGCTGTGCAACGATCCGCTGCTGCTGCGGAGTTGAGAAGAGGTTTTGGGACGCCTGGGCCACCTTGGAGGGTCAACAGAGCATACATTGTTGCCGTTAGGGGCCATACGCCTCTGAATGCGCCTAATTCACAAATGTATTTGCGCAATATGGTCATTCAAGCCCTTTAGGAACAAATAGCACTTCGCAGTGGTCTGGAGCATGCGTGGGGCCCTGTCCAAGCCGGGCAGCTGCTGTTGACGATGCACTTGTTCTTCTAAATGGCAACATAGACAATATCGAATTCATTAACATTAGTTCATATGGATTCAAATGAGATGTATATACATGGGAATTTCAGTTACTCCGGAAAGCTAAATCTGCCCTTCTCCGTGGCGGCCGCCTTGGGTAAGTGGTGCAGTAAGAAGGCGACATCGGCTGAAATATCTCGGGCGGTAGCATCAGGTGAATCTGAAGTATAAGTCATGTGCATGATATCCACTCACGGCAGCAGCCCTGCGTTTGTTGCAGCAACTGTAGAAGCTGACACAGCAGGAAACGACCTACAAGCCTCCACCCTCATGGCTGCATCCGTGCACCCGCTGCAGCAGCAGCCCTAACAACTGCAGTAGCGGCAACGACAGCAGCAGCTTGTGTTGCTCTAGCAAGGCCAACTGCAGCGGATTGCCAGTGAACGCCTTCTTTACACCGTTCATGGCTCAGTACTGATGGGGGGTGCAGAATCTGTAAACGTCCCAGTGGCAGGCGTGTTACATGCCACTGCTGCTGACCAGAGATGTACCTCAGCAGAAGCAGCAACTGGAGCAGTTGGAGCTGGTGGTGTTGCAAGTGCTCCAGCGCACGCTGCCAAACGTAGCTCATCGGGAACATCAGTAGATCGGGTGCCGAGGCTCACGGGAAGCCTCTCGACAGTTTATCTGCTGCTTCATATCCACTTGCTGCCTTTAGAGCCACAGAAGCAGCACCAGGGGAGGCAGCAGCAGCAACAGCACCTGAGGGACGTGCGCGTGGACTCAGCGGCAATAACCCGCAGCTTCACTGCTGCTTTGTTGCAGCATACGGGGCTAGTAGGGTCTGCGCTGTTGCCTTTTGAAGTCATAAGCTATGATTCACGGCTTTCTCTTTTCGTCGTAAAGACAGACTCGGCATCTGCACCGACGTTGATCCTTGTGGCTGCAGGCATCCGTTCCCTCGAGGCAGCCTCGGTCACTACCACCAGCATCACTCTGCCGTGTTTCCTGACTTTGGTGAGGATTGCAGCCTCTCTGCATGCGCTGGCTTGCCCGAGGAGGCCCAATGCAGTGCTGCTGCTCCATGAAGGCCCAATGACCAAACAGTAGCAACGGCGGAAACAGCAGCAGCAGCAGCGAATACAGGGACAATAACACACTGACAAAATCTTTTTTATTTTCAGTTTTTGGGCCCCCGTCTAGCCCCTTTTGTGCTTCTGGGGATATCCAGTGTGCATGTTTCCGATGCATGCGCCAGGTGGTCGTCCAGCTGGCTATTATTTTCCGTCGACCTGTGTATGCGCTTCCAGTAGGGTGTGTCTTTTACGGATACGGTGTACAAATGTTAGTCGTGCGTATGACTACTAAAATGCGCACATTGCACCGGTTATGTAGTACCTGGCGTATGTGCTGCATATGCCAGTACACTGCCATAAGGTTATAGATACACACGTATACGCGAATACGATGAATATGAAGCGCATATGCCAATTCATCGTATTCGTGTATACGTGTGTATCTACCCTTATGGTGTGGCCCTCGTAGTTCGTATGGTGCCCTAGTTCAACCTAAGCACTAACGTCCACCTCAATGCCAGTCAGCGACGAACCAACTGTCATCCCCCTACTGGCACAGTAACTAAGGAGACGGTTTATGCTTCTAGTTCTCCAAAGGAAAGGTCTATGCAGTGCCCATTCCCCTAGAAACAAAGTCAAGAATGCTGTCTCTGCTAAGAAAGTCGAGCTCTAGTCATCTAGGGGAGACGCATTCAACAATGAACACCTTTGCTCTCAAACGACCGAAAGGCGCTCTAACTGCTCATGCCTTCCATCTCTGGATCGAGCGACGATTTCTCTAGCTGTTATCCAAGGCTTCCCTTTTAAGAGACACTGCTAAATAGAATTGCGAATGCAAGTAACAAAAACAGCAAACTGGCATACCATGTTTGGGTTTGGCGCCCTCCAAGCATGCAGGCCAGCTGGGCAGTGTGGTATGTAGGCACTCATGGCGCTATGCCGATGCAAACTTGTGGCAAAGAAAAAGAAATGGTCTATGGAAGGAAACGAAACCGCTTGCACCGCAGTTGTTAGCCACGAGTAGGCCACCACATCTGCAATACCATACCACTGCTTGATGTCACCTTGGGCCCTCACACCTTAACACCCTCATGGGAGAGGCTGCTGGCTGGGGCGGCTGGAAGTGGTGATGCCATTTCGCATGCATATGAGTGTCTATGATTCTGGCTTTTACTTACAATTCAGCTAGCGGACGCGAATTTCAAATTTGTGTTCCTGGTCGGCGCCGATGTAGCTGTCGCACATAAGGAAGAGCACATACTGATGCTTCCCCGGTGAATCGGGGGCTTCGAAGGCCAGCTTGACAGTGCTGTTTTGTTTTGTGATGGAAATTCGCTTAATCGCGTTCAGCCCGTTAGGTGCCGACTGGCCAATGACCAACCACCACTGTTCCTCCTTCTCCTTCGGGAATAATGGAGCGTACACAGGTCCCACAGTATCTCCATCCTGCGCGCAGCCACACAAGAATCTTGCCTAAGTCACAAACGTAAGGTCAATCAAAATCTACACGAAATATGCGCTGCCAAACACGCTGCAACACAGAGGACTAAGCATAAACAAGGAGCCAAATCACGCTTAAGGTGCCCAGAAGCAAATATGCTTGCACTGCACAAACACTGTTCTCTGCATGCAGTGAGAGGGCCTCTGACAACACCGAAGAGCGAGAGACAGCCTTCGAACCCACCGCCAAGTCTCTTTCTAGCTGCACGGTGCATTGGATGTTTTCTCCCGGATTTATATTTTCTGTCTTTGAAAGTTCAAATTCCAGGGAGATGACAGGGTACCTGTTGCTCGCTTTAGCCACTTCCTGCGATGACAACCCAACCCACAACAACATCAGGTGCCGCGTCCACATGTATCGTGAACGAATCAACACTCCCCGGCAGTCGCGCGCTCATCCATTCAGGCGTGTCTTCCTTGTTAATCAGGTCATGCGTGTTGTAAAGGCAATAACATACTCGAAGTTGAGCCTGAGTGAGGGACGCTAGAAGCTTCTCTCTTTGCCCATCTTCCATGTTCATGAAGTCAAAAACATCTTTAACCTCCATAGCTGAACCGCCCGCAACACCCCACAGCCCCATGCATGGCACTCTTCCTTGTGTTGCATGGACGCACCACTCTGGCGCTCAGGCACCCCTTCGGTTACAATGCACAGCATGCGGAACGTTACGTTTGAGTTTATACTACCATTTCACAAAGGTCGCCAACAGGTAATCAAGGAACGAGCTAAAATAGTGGCTTTGCACGTTATGGTCCGGATTTCACGGCTTGGGAACTTGCCATTGGCAGCCTTGACGAGGTCTGTGCTAAAGTGTGGAAGCTGTCTGAGAGCCGAAGCCTGCAGTTTGTTTTGTTCTCCAGAGCCAGCATGCAGCACAGCCTGGACAAGGGCTTGAGATATCTCCATGGCAGCTAAGGCAGGGATTAACCACCCGTTGCTTGCGATGACGTCCACCAACGCATGCAGCAGCCGCACGCAAGGCTCCAACACCTGCTTTTGGTCCGCAACCAAGTCACTTGGAAGAGTCGCTCGCTGGCAGTGTGCCTGAAAGCATACATGCATGGGCCGCGTAGCAAATCTATGGCCCAAATCTTACCCTACATCATAAGAGCAAAAAATACACTTCTATGGGTGCAGCATCAACTCCAGCAGCGGGACCGGCAGCAACGAACTCACATGCAACAAAACCAAGGCTTTCGTACTGGCCTTGGTGAAGTCTACGCTAGCTGGAAGCTTGAGACCAATGCGCTGGGCGATGCCCTTCAGGACCGTCTCCTCCCCAGGTCGGAGGGGAAGAGACCCGAACTCCGCTGCAGCCGAGAGGATCTCCAACAGTGCTCGGCGTTTAGAGGTCGGGGAAAGCGAACGGTTAAAGAGTTCTGCATGATCGCGGCACGTACAGCGCATTCACCCATCACCTGCCTACTTTCTCAAGCTCCTACAAGGGGTGGAAATTTGAACTGCGCTTGACGCCCAAACACACTAGGGCCGCTAACAGGGCATACACTCGCACGGAACAAAAGAGTGCCACCCCCGTACTCACCAATAGTTGCGACTTTCACATAGTAGAAAGCAGAAATGAGCCCCAGATTCAGAGGCTCCAGGTCCACCTCGTTCTTCTCAGCAACACATTGGGCTTGCTCGAGGGTGTGCACTGTGGACTCCACCAACTCCGACAAATAATCACTCAAATGCTGGTGCGAAGTTCCTTGTAGGCCGTAGTAGTTGGGGTTCTGCAGCCGACCAACAAGCAACAGCACGCGTCCAACACACCCGTGTACACGCTTGAGTGTACAAAGGCAAAGTGAGATAGCCTTCCCATTTTTCAACATGAAAAGTAAAGTGGATATGATGCAGATGTTGTTACTTCCGTGAGCTATGTGCAGCACGAGCTGGCATGTCCAGGGGCAGAGCACCTCTTGTGACACCAAACGCATGTGCAAGAGGTGCACGCACTCATGAAAGCCGTGCATTAGCACACGCACAGACAGCAGAAAATCGAAAAGGTAGGGAACCCCTAGACACCGAGTTCATCGAGTACACCATCCAGCGTGGCCAACAGGCAAACTCCTTCCCCTCCCCAACAGCAACCAGCACACACTTTAGTGCGCACTTGTTCTCTGCCTACTTCTACGTTGGACGGCTGTTGTCCAGGTGTTTACCAATGCGTGCAAATCCTTTCGCCACTTGCCTTAGAGAGTCTTCTGTACAGGAAGGACCAAGTGAGCCAGTCAACGGCGTCTTGCTTGCTTTCGATCGTCTTGAGTACGACTTCAGCATTAACGTGGTCTTGCAGGTGCTGCTCAAGTTGCGACTCTATCGGCAACGGCTCAAATATAAATTTCTTGTAAAACTCCCTCTTGCTGGACGGGCAAAGAAGCACCACGTATCCGTGCTTGTCAATTCCGGGACGCGTCGCGCGGCCCAACATCTGTAGGACGTCTGCAATTGGGTAATCTTCGTACCTGCAGTGCAATGAGCGTTTAAATCAACAGAAATACGTGATACACTGAAAGCAAGCCGACGTTTTGAAATTGCATGCACGCACGTGTTGATCCAAGTATCGAGAATGGAAACACTTAACAGATGCTGCAAAGACTCCAGGGCAACAGTCTGCATCTGTTGACCTCCTCTCCCCTCTGCTTGTACTCTTCGCTAACCGCTTCTGAATGAGCTCCGAAACTTTAATTGCTCTCTAGTAGGCAGACGCACCCGTTTTCCGTGAACCGTTTGGTGTCGACAACAACAACCAAATGGGAGCTGATCTGAAGGCCCCACGCGGACTCCTCCGCCACAACTACAACTTGAATGGCCCCGCTCGAGTGCAACTGCTGCACCAGCAGCCGCTCAGCAGCGGACAAGCCCGAATGATAGAGGCCAACACCGTAGGACAGCGTTTCTAGCAGCATTTTGTCGCGAACGATCGACGTATACTGTTTCATGGTATCATCTGCGCGAGCGACAGAAGAAGAAAGTGTACGGAAGCCGCAAAAATTTCTTCATATCACCACTGCCAATCCGTGCAGTCAAACAGGAAAGTTTCACATTCGTTGGGCCACAAAAACCAGTGGGTGTCGCTTGCCTGAAACGTGCAGATACTTCTTCGGCTGATCGTCAGCTGCCGTTTGCAGCAGGAGGTCGATTGCTGTCAACCTGCACTGTTTCCTATCTGAGCAGAATACAAGAACGTTCTTGAGTTTGCGGCTGCTGCGGCTCCTGCTGTCATCAGTTGGTGCCGTGTACAGCTTTATCGCCTGATGCACCGCTCGAGACATGGCCAACAAACGCGCATCCCGGTTGTACACATCGAAGCCGTGCAAAGAAATTTCCAAAGGCACAGTGCGCACGCTCGGATGAAAGTTGAACAGACCTGAAGCGCAAAAGCACCGGCTTGTCGCGAAATCAAACACCGTCATAAGCAAAATAAATATAATTAACCAGGATGGCGTGGCCGCCAGTATCGTACTGGGGTCGTCCAGCTCGCCCCATCATCTGTAGAATATCCATCGGAACGTTTAGATGAGCGACTGCTGCGGGTCCAGCCCTCCAGAGGGTGCTTTCTGTACACCCATTTGCCACAGGAATTGTCATGTCGGTTGGCTGCTTTATTGCTCACCAGTAGCGGATACCCCAAGCCAATCTGCGACGTCTTTCGCATTCGAAAGAGAATTGGCACATGCGACAATGCGGACTGGCTGAGGTAGCTGCGCGGAGATGTACCGCATCCTCGAAAGGCAAACTTCGAGAGTTGAACCGACAGGGGAGTTGAGCAGATGTAGGTCGTCCACTATTAACAGGCGGATCGACTGCAACACTTTGCGGGTCTTCCAGCGACGAGATAAGAAATCCCATTTCTCCGGTGTCGACACCACAATGTGCGACTGCTCCAAAATCTGCACACGGATACGCAACGGGGCAACCGCAGACACCCACAACCTCAAGATACGGCACGTTCACACTGTCCAAGACTCCGCCAGCATGCATTCGAGATACGAAACAGCTTCAAGCTTCAATTTTCTTCGCTGTGTTTCCATAAAGCGTTCAGCGGCACTGTATTGCTTCTCTTGCAGAGTCTCCCAGTGGGGAACCGTACCTTCAAATCTGCATGCAAATCGCCTGTGAGTTCTGCAATTTTCAATCCTAGGCCACTACCCAGTTTGGAGCTCCACTGTCGCAGTGTCTCCTGTACTACAGATGCATAAGGTGCAAGGTAAACCGCCTTCCAAGCACTAGATGGCTCCGTCTTAAGCATCCTCAAGATGGCGAACTCAATGCAAATCTCCTTCCCGCTTGTCGGCGGCAAACATAGCAACACAGGTTCGCTGGTTGAGTACAGTGTAGAGAAAACCTAAACGCACAGGAAGTCTTGGAGTGGGAGCCTAATGGAACTGGCAAATAATTGCATGAGTGATGCTTCAATATCCAACAGCCACTGGCCAACGTTTCACGTGGCACTGCGTAAAATTTCGGAGAACAAGTGGCCCGGAATCGAGCACACTCCGAGGGTCTCCACGAAGCAAAACACAGGAAAAACTGATGCAGAGGTTGTGAATTCAATTTGGTGTTACCTGTGTTTGAATTGGGTTAAACGCCTTAATGCCTTCCTTCTTGTACAGTTCCTCCGCTTTCTTGTCGTGCAGAGACGACACCGGCAAGGGCTGCAGGTCCAACAGCTCTGCATGAGGCATGGGCTTTTCTGGCAAAATGAGGTTTCTGAAGGATATGGGCAGTGACGCCGTGGAGTGAAGCCAGCGATCTGAAATGGCGCGGATGCAGTAGCTAGGCGGGATCGGGTCGGTCACTGGCAAAGTGAAGGTTAGGGTGTGTTCAACTTCTCCTTGGAATGCTGGTAAGATGAACATCTGCGCAAATAGCATAAATGAAGCAAAAGGCACGAAGGCTCAGCAGGCAGCATGGCTTTCGAAACCCTGAAATGAAACAGCGTTTCGGATAGTTCTTGACCGGCAACCAAGAGGCAATCCAGTTACATTGTACGTATGAGCAGTGCGCGCTGACCTCGTGATGGAGAATCTGCTCGCAGTCGACGTCATGCACAACAATCCAGAAGACTTCGCCGTTACCGTGGATCTTCGGGTCCCACTGGAAATCTGGCGTGATTGTCAGCTCAACAACAAGACAGGAACGACTAAGCGGCTGCACAAACGCTGCAAGTTCCAGTTTCGGGAAGGAGTGAATCAGCCGATGCAGCAGCTTTCCCATCTTCGGCACTCTCACAAGTTCGCCTATTTCAGTTGACGTCAAATCATAGTAGCGGTCGAAAGGCAAGTCTTTCTTCTCAATTTTGCGCAACAACTCCTCAGGCAGAACCTGAAACACAGCAGGCCCAAAACGAGCATGGACGTGTAGCCTCGAGACCGAAACTAACGCGGAGTTCACATGCAAGCTGCAGTACGCAACGAATCTCGAGAACGGTCGAAGTGCAGTGCACGGGGGGGCACATTGGCTTCAGTCAAGATGTAGGGCAAACGATGGCTTAAGGTGTGTTAAATTGCCCGGCAAACACATAATTACCCATGCGGCAAGTGACACATAAGACGAAGGTACATCACTAAAAGGAAAACCAAATCCTCGGGCCATTCACGCGAGTCATAGAAACAAGTGTTGATAAAGACTATTCATACACTCCAAGCACATTTTCAAGAAACAGAAGCTAAAAAATTACTGACTTTGAATTGGCGCAAGGGAGTCATGGTGCTCCACATGCGACCCTGGATCTCGTTACAGAGTTGCAGGGCCCTTATGGCAAGCTGCGCCCATCCTCTCCTCAAGCAAATATCGAATATAGCGCGCATGATTCTGTTTGCGCTTTGTTGAACATACACCATATCTGCCATCATGGCAAACCCTTCCAGCTTTAGCTTGCTTATATACGCTTGCAACAGGACATTGACCTTAGAAGAAGGCTCATCAGGCGAGCCCTTCACTGGTATGGGAACCCTCTCCATCAGCCTCTGTAGTTCCAGTTTTTCTTCCTCCCTAACGGGCATGTACTTAAATTCCGAAGAGAGAGAGAACAGACGTAGCAATTCGATGTCCGAGAGAGTAGGCTTCAGGTGCTCGTTGTACACTGCAATGGTTGCGTGTTTGATGTAGTAGTGGCTTGCAACTCGGCCCATTGCTGTCACATGGATGGTTCCAGTCCTCTTATCGTACTTGATGAGAAAGTGCCTATCCAATGTCTTGAGAGCGGAGTCCGCCAGGTTAATGCAGTACTGCTCAAGAAGCTTGTCACCAACAACCATGTCCGGTGGGATACCGTATAGCGAAGGCGCCTTCAGCATCCTCACGTACAGATATGTATAGCCCAGCCAGTGCACGGCATCTTCCCTGCTCCTGACGGATCCTGATGCGCAAAGAGCAGCATGGACAACCCAATCTTTCAAAACTTAAAAGCACCTACCAAATTACTAGCCCTCTGCTAACAAACGCTCTTCGGTTCCCTCCGACGGTCAGACAAGACATATAAGAGCAGCTGTCAAAATAAAGGGGCAAGCAGCTGACCAAGGACGATTTCTGCGTTGAGCATGTCGGGCAGGCAATGAATCATCTGCGACTCGATGGGTAACTGTTGGTTGTTGAGGGAGAGGTAGAACTGTAGTTCACTATGCTGGGTAATCAGGATGGCGTGGCCGCCAGTATCGTACTGGGGTCGTCCAGCTCGCCCCATCATCTGTAGAATATCCATCGGCGACAACTCCGACCATGCTCCCTTCTCCGGCAGATACACTTGCGTCCCTGTTCACAAGGGGTACGTGGGGGTTGCGTTGAGAAATAATCACTCCTCAATAGGCTAACTGCTGCACTGATATATTATTGCAAGAACTTCATCGCGCATCTAGCAGAGGCGCCATGTCTGTGTATTCACATCATTGGCGGCATAAAAACACAATCGTGTCACCTCCATCTGTTGTGCGAAAACGTCTGCAGGACAGATACTCCACTGCGGGACTTGCCTGCCTCCACTGCGATGCGTTATGTACACCGAAACTCGCTACAGCATAGAAAACTGACCTTTGATTATGACTGTGTGGGCAGGCAAGTTGACACCCCACGCGAGAGTGGCAGTAGAAACGAGCACTTGAATGTGCCTATCTGCAAACAAGTCTTCTACCAGCTTTCTGTCCGTTCTGGGGAGCCCTGCATGGTGAACTGCGAAGCCGTAAGGCAGCAAGTCCTTCAGGTCCTGTGTCTTGACGGCTTCCGCCTCGGCCTGCAAAATCTCCCGACTAGCTGAGAAGTTCTGCAGGAAACGAGGTAATGTGTCCTTCTGCAACGCTGCATCGCAAATAAATTTCGCCGTCTTTACCGTTTCCTTCCGGCTGTGCACAAATATTAGCACTTGGTTTTTTCCAGCGCACTCCAGAACCTGCAAATCCAGAGAGTAGCTCCACACGGGGAGAAATGGCAGGCTGCAAGTCATGAGATGGGCTGGATGCATGGTCACAACAGCAAGTCCGAGACATGCAACTACGGCCACACGCTGCACAACCATTAAAACATGACTGGACACAAATCTATGCACAGTCACCCTTTGGATCGGACCACTTCAAAAGGGGCATATAAAACACTGAGTACTGCCATACCTTCTCGTAGGTGACGTCGTTCATTGTGTTGTATCTCCGAATGGCCTTCTTGTCTTTGATCCCTACATAGGTTTGTTTGAGAGGGACAGGACGGTAGTGGTTGCCGAAAACAAATAGGCCTTTTTCCGGCTTGACCCTTAGGAAGACCGCTACGTCTTCGTAATTGGGCAGAGTGGCAGAAAGCCCCACTAATCTGATGTGCTCTTGAGACATTTCAATCTGACGGATGGTACGTGCCACTATAGCCTCCAGCACTGGCCCTCTCGTGTCGTGAAGCAAATGAATTTCGTCGATGATCACCAGGCGAACAAGCTGGGTGTAAGCCCTTTCCCCAGCTTTCCTGGTGATGATGTCCCATTTTTCAGGCGTTGTGACAATGACTTGTGTCTCTTCAATCTTTTCTCTCGTCAAATTTGCGTCACCAGTGAGCTCCCGGACTGAAATACCAAATGGCTGCAACCGCTGCGAGAATGCCTGAACTTGTTCTGCCACCAATGCCTTCATGGGCGAAATGTAGATTATTTTGAATCCCTTCAGATCAATGGATCCAGTGGAAGCGTTTCTGTATTGTCCTATCACGTTCAGCATGGCCAGCATGGCCACGTTCGTTTTTCCCGCTCCGGTGGGGGCGCACAGCAGCAGATTCTCTTCGTAAGCATCGAAGGCAACATCGTACACTTTTGACTGCAGAGCGTTCAAACGCTCAATTCCTACACCGGTGAAGGCCGGCTGACTCCACTCTGGCATCGTAGATATTAACCGCAAACCTTCTGACTTCTCCACCGGCCTCTTCAAAGCCGGTACAACTACTTCGTCATAGCTCTGAAAAGAATACACAAACTGCCCAGCTATCGCTCCTCCCAACCCAAACTCCGCAAGGACAGAGCTGTTTTACGGCAAAATTATCGAGATCAGATATTCGAGCAAAGGCTCCACCCCAGTGATCAACACCTTGTTAAATGCTGGCCAGAAACACGGCTAAGATATATACCTCTCGCCAAGGCGTGCCCACGGAGCGCGCCGGGAGAGCAAATGGGTTAAAGCTTACCTTCGTCTCGATCCTCTGAGTCCCATCTGGCAGCTTGACCTTCGCATTTGCCATTAGATGGCTGCCTTGCTGAAAGGCAATGCTTTGCAAGTCAACGGAACCGGTAGGCTTGCGCTGGGTAGCTTGGCTAGTGGCGCCCCCATGTCCCCCAGGGGTGCCATGGGCGCCTCCCCCCAAAGCAGCTGAGTCGTCATCTGCTTCTGCAGCTCGAAGGGACGCATCACGCGCCTGCAACGGACATCATTTACTATATGCAAACATACCTACACATTGCGCCTGGCCGTTTGCATGCACATAGAAGAGGCAGCAGGGCACATTTGTCTTACACAACGCCCGGGAAGCTGTCATGATGCGACTAGGCGACAAATAAGCCAGCTCATACGCACACTATGGATACCAACTCTAGTATATCCTATCCAGCAATCTGAAGCTTGTCTGCATGCGGTTGGTTTGAGTGCTGTTTACCTGGGCTTTGGCGGCGAGCGTTGCTGCCTCTTTGCGGACATTTAGGGTGACCTCTTTTTCTTTATTGCGGCGTGATGTGAGTGCATCTAGCAGCTCAAGGACCTCCTGACCCTCTTGGGTACTTTTCATTTCCTCCCGAATACCTTCCTTCTCTTCTGTAGTCTGCGCCTGCCCCAGCCTAATGCAGTAGAACAGTTTCCATCTGTTTTTGAGTATCCTTTTGGCGAGCTCGAAGTTCTCATATTTCAGAATCAGCACCAGCTTGTTCTCACATTCTTGAATGTCCGGGATGGGGAGAATAGACAAGATCTCCTTCTCTGTCGCTACGGCCTGGTTCGGGTCGGAAAAGACAGCGTTCAGCTCGCGCTGCAGCCAGTGAGGATCAATCTTGGACACATCAACACAGTACGCCGATTCTGCGCTGTCTACTTCCTCCTCATCGAGGTTCTTCGCCGCTAAATATGTTCTCTCCTTCTCCTCCTGTTCTTCTGTCTCCTCATCGTCCTCGTCTTCACCCTCCGCCTCCATGTCCGAGTAACCATAGTCATCCTCTCCCTCATCTTCCTCATCAAACACCACCGCAACCCCTGCCGTCGTGTCAGGCTCCCCTGAACAGATGGACGGAACAAACTACGGCATAACGATTTTCAGGGAAGTCAACAAACAGCTTTCGCATGCAGATGCAATCTCATCAAGAATGCACGAAGGTACCCTGGACTTCTTCGAAGCTCCTGATGCGTAAATGATTTTCCACTAATCGAAGAACGCACAGTTACAAACGCAGACAGTATGCGTACACATTCCAGAGCCACGACGAGCGGCATGGCTGGTGAGGAATACGGCTAGCACCCCAAAAGCTGGTGATGATGCAGGTATTCCTGCTCTACCATTCAACACAGCACCTAATCCAGGAAGTTTCAAAGCGTCGTGCGCATGCAAATGAGGTAAGAGTCGCAAGGCCTCAGCGCACACGGCGTCGTGCAGTAACGGCAGAAGATAATTATCGAAAGTAAAGCCCAAGATCCAACATTCATCTACAGATCACAGCACACAACATCTCCGGCGCCGAAAGAAGCCTCAACTAGGAAGTTAGTTCACCTGCTTCGTCCCTGTCTTGGTCTGCTGTCATAAAGTCGGTGATGCTCTTGGATAGCTGAAACAGTTTCGTAAACCTTTCCTGGGTGATGGGGCCCAGAACTCCTTCTATACCGCGCTTCCGCTCCCCCTCTTTAAGCCCATCCTCCTTCAAGACCTGTAGCACTTCATCGGCTGCGCCTCGAAGCACTTCGTCCGGCTGATCCCCCAACTGCTGCTGCAGAACAACGAGCAGCTGTTCGTATACCTGGTTGGTGACTCGCGTGGTCGGCCTGTAAAAGAAATTCTCCGTCACGTCTGCATCAAGCACTGTAGCTCCCTTCTTGATATCCTGTAAACAAAATACAGATCAAAAGGATAGCGAAAGCTCCTATAGCTTCATCGTCAGCAAACATTTCGTCGCTGTCATGCATCTCATCGTTTTATTCCGTGGTTCAGCCAACTTCCTACACAGTTATACTATGAATAGGCCTTCTGGCAATAAGTTATTGCCAGTAAAACCCCCTAACAAAAAGGGTCAGGGTTACTGCTGGCTCCTGGGCTCATAGATAACATCGAAAGGTGAGTACGGGTGTGTTTTTTACCAGCTTGCTTCGTTTGGCGATTCCCCCCTCTTTAAGCGTGCTCCTTCGCTTTCCAATCTTCTCCTTTTCTTCCTTTTTAAGGCCCCGTTCGGCCTTGTCACCCATTGGGTACAGCTTTCTCCCGGCGAGGGTCTCGGGTTCGCCTGTGGGCTCCCCCTGGTGAGCCCCACCTGGGGCTCCAGTAAGGTAAGGGTCACGCTGTAAGACAAGGTTACTGTTTTGCCTATACTCGAAGCGCTTGAAGCGCTCGAATGCCTCCGCCATCTTCGCTTAGCCCGGCTTATGTACGCGAGTATGAGGGGGAAGTTTAAGCAGCCCCTGATTAGCGGAAATAAGCCTTATCTTTCGAGATGTATGGTTAATTGAGGAAAAAAAAGGGCAACAGGGAGGGCTTGCCTACACGGAGGCAATAACGAGCAGCCCCCAAGAACTTTGCATGTGCTTGTGGCACATCTTTCATGTAGCGTTAAACAATATCTTGATTTCCCCGTGGTTGAAGGGAAGACAAATAGCCATTGCACTCGTAATGAACGGCAAAGTCTCGAAGAACCAACTGCAAAATATGTTTCCGCATGCAGTAGCTTTGTGGTCCAGCCCCAAACTGTCGTGCTTGCGCGGCTCCGCTTGGTCGATGACCCGGTGCTTATTGAGGCCACAGTGAAAACCATTCCATGGCTTCCAAACTATGTAACATTGAGAATGGGGCTCAGTTATATGGATCAGATCCACTAAAGGCTCAGGGAATACGTGTGCATAGCAGGGAGACAGTGCTCGTTTTAGCAGGGTCGAACAGTGATGGGTGAATTTAACAACATTCCAGCCGCAAAAGTCACACCTACTATTGACAGATTGTCTACACTATCAAGGAATGCATCAGAATAGGTCTTGTGTTCGCCTGCACGTCGCGTTTGGCTGCACGTCGTTGCGTACTATTCCATGTCTGTCCCCAGTTAGACAATGAACACTTAGTAAGCCCTATTAGGCAGCCTGTGCGCAAGCAGGAAGCTGAACTTAAGCATGCATATTCAACAATTCCAGGTGGTAGTGCATGCAACAATTAATACCTGGGTGTGCGTAAGCAGCAAGTGTACCTCGCCTCTTGTATCTTTCTGATGGCTGTTGTGATATGCAATGGAGCCAAAGTACTTAAGAGGAGTGTACCACAGATGCTTGTGGCACTCCCCCGCAGTCTCCAGGCCTCATGAAGCCAGCAGTTTCGGCGCTGGAGGTGCGAGAGAAGGCGGCCTGCCGTGAGTAGCAAAGCAGTCTCCTGCAACACTGGGAAAGTGCTTATATGCCACCTTCCACAGAATTGCCAACGTTGCGCAGACGACGCTTCATCTGTCGCTCCCACTGGCACAGGCAACACGCCTCCTTTCGTGGCAATCTAGTCCCTGGATATAGCTGTATTGATCTGCAGTTTCCTCCTCTTAACGCATGACCCCGGTGCTCCGCGCACTTCGTACCCGTGCTCCACTCCCTCCATCATCTAGAAAATGAGTTATTGCCGAGGTCACTGAATGCCAGCTGTTGCGGCACCTGCGCAGGCTTCTTGATGAGCAAAATATGCGGAGTTCAGCGGCGCTGTGGTCAATGATATATTACTGACTTTGCAAGGTTGGAGAGTCCCTCCGCCTTGTGAACAGAAAACGTAATGATAACGGATTGTTTTAGTGAATCATGCTTCTCCGTTCCGCGGGTGGACCTCACAGACTGTCAACTAGAGAAACTGATGTTCGCATGGTTGGTTAGAGCGCTGAAAATAGATCAAAACAAATAGTTGGCGCAACAGAGTACACACAATACAGACGTTCGGCGCTTTCTGGGCTCTATAACGGCAACGATTACCGCTAACTGAGTCGCAGCGCACCAATCTTTAGTTGCACCATCCACACGCATGCCTGTGCTTGCTGATGTAGCAAAGCTGGCCTGTCCACGATCACTGGGAATAGCTTCGCACAGACCATGCTCAAACGCCCAATCACCCTGACATTCTTTTTGGCCATTTAGTGTAATATAAGAGCGTTTTCACCTGCTACCAATTGTTTTGCGAGTGTTTAAGGTTTGCAGTTGTGGCTTGACCGCACGACGTTGCTGCCTCTTCGCGAGGAAGGTAGCGGGGAAACTCAGGTGAGTCCTTCAAACATTTTAGAAAATCAGCATTAATTGTGTCATGAAATATCCTGGTTGAGCGTAAGTTGAATATGTATGCAAAATCACTGACCTGAGAAGGAACAGCAAGAGATCTTACCCAGTGTACAGCAAGCTTGTTCGGCTGCCCGCTTGCCGCATCCAGGAGGGGTTGCTAAGCCAGTACAAACAAGTCGTCTTGGCTGACAGGATCTGCAGAACGCCGTTCGTCGTAGTTTCTATTCTGGAAATCCTGTACTTCCCGCATGCAATCCCGAGCCGCTGCGAGCAGCGTGGGGAGGTGTGAGGCTGCGAACGTACGCCACTGGCTTCATGCAGTCAGGCCTCAATTTGGGCTGGCCAATGGTGTCCCATTGTAGACAGAGGATGCCGGGGAGCAACGAGTGGAAGCGCACACTATTTTATTCCAAACGCATTCGGCACGATGGGGTCAGTCAAATCACCTGGAGGCATTCTGCTGAAATATTGTCGCAAATGCTGAACCACCGTGAGTTTGATGCGCTAGATGTGAGCATGTGACTCCAGGTGGTTTGTAGTGGTCGTGTTATAGTCATCGCAGCTCACGCGCGGTTCAGAACGCTTGCAACAGACGACACCAACAATTTCCTTGCAGCATTGGTAGATTTTCTATCCCCACACAGCAGCATGCCACAAACAATTCATAGGTGTATTGCGGCGAGAGTCACGACAGCACAAGCAAGCAAGGCAGCAAGGTATAGGCAAAAGCTCTTGAAGCGAGACAGCGGAGAGGTGCGAGAGCTATCTCTTTGCCCACTTCCCATATAGGATAAGTTCTAAAAAGTTTTGTAATGACACCCAGAGGCCACAGAGACCCAAAATTTTGCGCGGAGTAATTTAGCGCCCTCGAAGCTCCCAGTGGGTTTCTGGGGATGTCTTATGCGAAAGACTGTAGCACGTTACCTCACTCACTACTCCCAGTACAGACCTTTGTTCCCCTTGGTTAAGTGCATTGCGATCAACGACAACAATGCACTAATTTAGCGTGACTGAACTTTAAGACATTCTCCCTTCCTCCAAACGCCCCCCCTCCACCCCCTCCACTTGGGTTGGAAAAGGTCTGTGAGTGCCTCGGTATGAAGTCACCCTGAGAGACTGTTGAGTACGAGTATCCGGTTGGCCTTATTTCGCGCCCAAGTCGTCTGTTTTAGAACTAACATATTGTGTTATTTTCACGGAGTATACTTTCACAGGCTCTGATGGAGTTTCTCCCGCCCCCAAGTTCCCCAATATTGGAATTTGCGTGGTCTCTCGCCCTTCTTCCCTTTGTTCCCCTCATTGCATTTCATTGAAGGTTGCAAGATTCCTGGGCAGTGGGCTGCATACACTGCCACACGGCCTGAGGGAAGGCCCGCCTGCCCCTTTGCAGACGTGTTTGGGGCAATTCCCTGCTACTCGGATACGGATTTCTAAATGCGCTAACTTCCCAGGTAGGGGCGCCTGGGAGTGGGGGAAGCGTAGTGCATGAGCACTGCCAGGGATCGTTCCTTCCACCCATCTCTAGCTGCTGCGCTCACGCTAAGAGGCCAGGGGCCCCAGTATAGTTGTGAGGTCTGCTCGCCTGTTTCAGTAGCGTCTTTTAATAAGCCCTTCCATGATAATGCAAGCACCAAAATTCCGCCGGCGAGTTGCATCAGTGCTCCAGTGAGGCAAAGGTTGGACCGAACACCTGGACGCGAATCTCGTAGCAACCCTAAAAGCAGCGAAAAGGTTGTTGTCTGCCCTGCTTAGCGAGCTCTATGCGATGCCAGGATGAGTTCAAATCACAGTTGGAAAATAGTTGGAGCAGGAGAGCCGGTGGCTTCATCGAGATGAGCGTCTCTTCACGACTGAACAAGCATCTTTCAACGAGCATCTACCGGGAGCCAAGCTCCTAATTGCCCACGATTGGCTCGCCACCGCTGATTCCAGAGGGAAACGTAGACGCTCCTGAAGAATTGCTTCGCACAAGCAATCCACAGAAAACCCGCTCGGGTTGTGGCTAGTCTCTAACTCCCTTGACTCGTTACTCAGCCCAATATTTACGGTTCTCCAGTACGCAATAGCGTACTATTTTAATGCAAGCATGCATGCATGCATGCATTAAAATAAATACATGCATGCATGCATGTATGTATGTATATTTAAAAGGGTGTTGGTTATGTTTGTTTCTGCTTCTGTGCATGCAAACAGCAGCAGCAAGGAGCAGCAGCAGCAGCAGCAAGAAGCAGCAGCAGCGCCCCACACCCTCTGCTTTGAGAAAGCACCTGCCCCTGCGGCTCCTGTTGCTTCTGCCTAGCAAATAAAGAGCATCTACGGGTTCCACTGCGAGACGGCCTGTCCAACCCTAGAACTCTTGCTTGTGCGGCTGCTGTCTCTGCTCATGAGGCGCCTGCTTGTGCTCCCTGGGGTGTAAAACCTTCGTAGAAACCAGAGATGCTTCAATCTTATCTTCATCCCACGGCATGGGGAACAATTTCTCTGTATATGCAACCCAAATTGGCACACCACACCACACGCGCCTAGTGGATATCCACGACTACCATACTAACCACGGACGGCACAGAGGGCAGTGACAAGCTAGGCGCAATGATATTGTTACCCATAACTTCACGCTGGAGGCATACAGCAAGATATGCATTTCAATGCAAGCCGCTATTTTGACGGGATCATAGTTCTCCGGCCGATGCTTTGGTAATATCATACCTTGCCCGTCCTCGACGAACTGTGCGGTATCTCCAAAGTGCTTGCTGCCGACCCATCCGGAAACGCCTGGGAAGTACGCCCAGCGAGAATTTTCCCAATCGTTTAAGTCGAATACCTGCAGTGTACAGGAATGCAAGCATCCTCCAACCTTAACGCTACAATCTATTCTCTGCAAACACACTGCTGCGAGGAGCAGGCGTGTCCACAATAACCGATGCCACAAACACCATTAAAACAGCATATGAACGACTAAGTAACGACGAAACACCACAAAGTTCACATAGAACGAAGCCCTAGGCCCTCAACAAAAATTTGCTAGCCGTACCACCCTAAGAGAAGTTGTGTCGATTCCTCGATGGAAGTTACCACTAAGGGGGTCGTCGGACTTGAGAACTGCAGGGACAAAAGAAATGCTAAGAAAAATAATCCAAGCTACACCATGTTTCGACGTGCGCCCATACCGCACACCCAAGCGAACTAGCAACGCTAATTTGCCACTGTGCTTGCTGCCATACTGTGAGGTTCGAAGTGGTGAGCCTTGAGGGTGCCAAAGTTTCCTCCCCACTTCAGCGGCCCCACGCTGAGCAGGTTCCTGAGGATGGGTGCATCCTTAACGAAGACATGATCAATATAGCGACTCCTCAACTTCCCCCAATCCCAGTCTTTCACTTCGGGACCCAGGCGACCAACTAGGTACATTAGTGTTTCATAGGCGGATTTGCAAAACAACCGAGACATCGGATACCCGGCAGGGAGGAGACCCGAATCTGAGATGCAGGCGAAAACGATGCCATCCTTCTTCAGAACAAATTTATACAAAACAAGGCGCAAAACCATGTAGACGCGCACAAGCAGGGCAGAATACAGTGACTGGACGGTCGGCTACAGCTACTGCCTTGCCAACAACGAACTAGCAGCCAGACTCCCTCGAAAGTGGTGCGCATCCCATCGCCGCAAAGTTAGCTAAGACACAGGCTCCAAAATATAAAACTCCGGCCCCAGGTCTTAGTTCAGATGAATGCCTACTCTTATCCTTCAGTGCAGATAGTAAGTTTATACGCCAGTGGTTGAGGGCCTCAGTGCGCGGCAACCACGTTGGGTGCATCCAGCCCCCTGCAGACAGCTCGCAACACAAACAAAGCATCAACTGCTCTGACCTTCCGGTCTACCAATCTGCTCGCTCAATCACTCAACACTAAACGCATGCTTCCATTATAAATCTTCGGGACTTGGCATCACCCACCCATTAGGGAGAACAGAGATTCATCCGTCCAGTTGTTCGCAGAGAATACTTCCTGCAATATCATCTGAAGCCACACTTCGTAAACTGAAGCCCCGTTTGAGGATGCATTCATCGAACAGTCCCAAGACTCCATTGCGGACTTCAGCCTGCTCACACAGAACCGCATGCGCCTGGTTTCTAGAACACTTCAAACTCCCTACATCTAAATACAAGAACTACCACCCGAAACGGATCATACGTCACAAAGGGAGTCAGCAGATGAAATTGCCAAGGCCCCAATGTGTATCTGACAGTCGAGCCACGTAGGGAGTAAGGTCCTCTTCTGCGCAAAGGGCCGCGGCCTCATCTTGGTCATTCTTGAGGTCAAAACGGCTGAGGAACTCCTTCAGTACGAAATCTCTGAACTCGCAACCGTGCTCGCTGAATTGATCTTCCTGGGAAATCGCCAAGAGCACACCCAGAAAGCTGACACCCCAATACAAAACCCTACGAGTACCACATACAGCGAGCTCCAAAGGCTGTGTCCTTTCAAACCACACACTATTAAAGAGAAGCCAAATATCTATAAAGATGGCTCTTTACTGTCAGAGAACGATATTTGCAATGCACGGAAATAGGCACCTGCATCTTGATAAGGTCCTCAACTTCAATCTTCTTCTTGCTCTTCAGCTCATTCAGCACCTGGTGCGCGCGACGAACGCGATGCCTGTATAACAGAGTCAATAGCAAGCTCTCAGGCAATACAGGAACCCCCGAACCCGGCCACCACCAGTTTCTGGTGGTGCTCCTGCCTCCGCGTGTGCAGGTAGGTTATGCAAGTCCCGCGTGGGCCTGAAGTCTCACTGAAATCTACTAACCAAACAGAGAACTGTTTAAATTTGCGTGTGCGCACCCTGGAACATAAACCTCGCCAAAGACCCTCTTCGGGTCGTTAGCAAGAACCGAATTCCCGGCGACGACAATTCCGTCCTTTGGGTTCATCACAAACGGAATTTGTTCAAGAGGGACTGCACCCTGCAGTAGTACAACACTCGCTTGAACACTGGCAAACCATACAAAGGACGGTCGTTTCACCTTCCTAAACTGGCACAAGAAGAGGATTAGTGCCCAAGGGCAGCCACACGCGGCCGGGCAACTATGCACCGCGGTGCCGACCGAATTAGTAAATGCCATATGTGCGCTCGCCTGCCTATTCCGGGCCAATGTGGCTTTAGGGGTTACCGCATACGAACCTTCCAGTCTTGTTCAGGGTCAGAGCCATTCCTGAACTGGGGATCAGGGCTGTATGGCCTCACAGGGACCGCGCCCGTAACAGACGCCCCGATTGCACCTTCCTTGGTTGCCCAAATGCAGACGAATTCGTTCATTTGCGCGTGCTGCCCCTGTGCAGAAAAAAAGTCGGAGTCACAGGCACTAGACCCTGCATCACTGTAACCAACACCAACGCCTACATTACAGGGCGCACGCCGACACTTCTAAACACCTACCGACACTCACCATTTCGATGTAGTCCTTCCAGGTCTTTCCAAATAGCATCTTCTCTGCCCAAGCCGCCGGCAAAGGGGCGCGCACTGCTTACAAGCCCCACAGCACAAAACTTTTGCTTTTCTGCAACGCACTGGTGCCTCCTCAGGCATCGCAAACAAGCGACAGAGCAGTCTGTCTGCCCTGGTGTACGTCAACTACAGCTAACAGTTGAGACAAGATGCTTTAGTGCGCATAGTAGACGGCCATAGAAGGAGGCCTTGAGGTTTAAGGCTAGACAAATGCCTAAAACTCACGAGCTACAGAGGCAAAGACGAGGGCCTGGTTTTTCTTAAGGCCCTTCCGTAGAGGAGGGACTGCATCGGAAAATAGGGGCCCATGGTGGCTGTAACGAGCAATGTGGCGAATGGGACTTGGGCGGCCCTGCACGCCAACACAAGACCCTTGGCTATCGATAACTGCAAACAGTAGACTTTGGCGTCCACCTCCATAGACGATATACCTCCAGTTGCCCCAAAACTGGAACAACTTCAAACCACAATCCCCAACCCGCTCTCCACAGCCCCAGCTTGCCTTCACGTATATGCTATGTTCGATGATCTTGAGAGGATACTGCTTGCCGCCATAAAAATAGTGGGTCCCCTCCTCATTAAGGTCTATCAGATATAAGTCCTCAATATCCGTGTGAGCTACCGTTTGGGTCCATGCAGCGTGCTCGTTGTGGCCTGCAGGGAGTACAAACGAACAACTCAGATGCTGAATAGGTTTCTATGCCGCTACTGAGTTGTAGAACGGATAAGGTGACCGAAAGCGCCATATGCAAAGCTTCACCCGGGAGACAGTAACCAACCCGATGCGTGAAAACCGTAGAGCATAGACTCTAAACCCCTAACGCACCAACATACATGCCCGTGATCCCCACAGCCGTGGCACCAACGGCACGAATGGGGACACCGTCTCCTTTGCCATCCGATTTCAACCACATCGGCAACCAGAAGCCTGAAACCAACCGGTCAAAGCACACTGCCATGTTCCAAATGTGTGCATGCAAGAGATTCACAACACTAAATCGGCAAGCAGTAATTCATCAATGTAATTGCCCCGAAACTGTTGCAAAAACAATCGAGCCATAAACCTACCTGGTGCGTTCACTTCGATATGGGGGTCTCCAGCCAAAAGGGGCATTCCTGTTTTTGTGAACTTGCCAGAAACTGCCCAGCCATTGCTTCCATCCTGTGCACAAGAAGAGAAACACGTGGTTGCTAAGGCTCTTGGGATCCCATGACAGGTAGCGCTGACACAATCACCAACTGGATCCGTTAAAGCCACCAATTCTGTGGGATCCACGCCGACGATGCCACAAGACGAGCACGAGGAAGAGGCCGCACTCACGAAGACTCACGAAAGCACGTCCCTGAAAGCATGCACGAATGCGCTGCTGCTTGCACGCACCGCAGCCACAGCATGAAGCATACGCATATATATGTTTAATATACGCATGAATTCCGCACGCTCACCATCTTCAGGTTAAATGTGTTGGTTTGTTCTGGTTGTCTATCAGTGGTCCACGGCCTGGGGTGCTTAAGGTCATAGAAATCTTCCGCTCTCTGCATGTCCTCTTGAAACTGTTCCATTCGCTCCCGCGTAATCTTGGCGTTGGGATCTCTATCGTGCATAGGACCCCCAAATTCCGGATTCAGCGAAGAGGGCCCCTCTGTCATCTCGGGGAACTCGGAGGGGTCCCTTTTTGCCCATTCCGTATCTCTTAGCTCCACTGAAGGGAACTTCACAGGCTTGCCTGCACGACAATCCGTATGCCATGGATTTCTGACCTTCAGACGCCCAACGGCGACTAACACGACAGCTGGTGGCCCTACACCTGGCTACGGCACTTTTAAGCACTGCCAATTGGTAAGCAGCGGGGGACTGCAGGGTATTGGCTTGCCTGTGAGGTCGTAAAGGCTGGGGCCGGTGCCCTCAGGGTTCACAGGAGGCACCCCTTCGGGGTAACCGAAATCGAACAGCTGCAGCAGAAGGGGCATACGAGCAGCCCGTGATGCCTAAAGGTAGCAGGTCTGTGTAAGCAAGGGCTGTCCAAAAAACTACAGCCTCGATTCTGAGCCGTTCACCGTCCGCTTTTTACCTTCCATTTGTCGCCCAATGCTTCCTTGAGGTGTACTCTAACGAAGTCTCTGGTCAGTCCCCTGTTTAGCATTATTGAGTAGATGGTGGAGATGGCAGCAAGGTCCAACAAGGTGAAGGGGAGAGAGGGCGTGTGCCCCAACAGTGCGAACTCGACTGGCCGTGCAGGCAGAGACCTCAAGGCCTCAGTCACGCCTGAGCGCGTAGGCATATACGCACACGCTCTGCTAGGCATGTCAAGGCTTCGTCGTTGGGTTCCGTGGCGGACCTCACAGGTCATCTGTGATCGAAGCAACACTTAGAAAGCTCAGCAGCCTGGAGCTAAGAACCAAGGCAGGCACGCAAGCACATACAGTAACCTCTTCTGCTGCACAGGGTCTGGTGCCCTAAATATACTTGCCTCGTGTATACGCAGTCATGCAGGCTACTCCAGAAGGAGACAGCTTGCGGAGCTTGTGGAGCATCGCCTCTTCAGAGATGACGGTCCTGAAAGACGGCAAACCCTATAATTCGCGAATCAACCCCCTCCCTTTTGGTAGACCCGGGCGTCACCAGCATTCTATAGACCTCAAGCAAGCACTTCACC
>CAJFCX010000248.1:0-26631 GCA_904066255.1 Eimeria sp. OTU-X
ATACTATTTTATATAGTATATATAATGGACTTCAGTATACACCGTAGTGTATCAACTCTATCAACTATAGACGCATTTATATACAACTCAGTATATAATAATGCATTTCACATGCTGTGGTTGTTGCTGCTGCTGCTGCTGCTGCTGTTCAGATTCTGCGTCGTTTCCAAGCAAATAGGGAGAAGGAAAGAGTGAAGGCGCGAGTGCAAGACCTGCCGGGGGAGGCAGACTTGAATAGAAGAAAACTCTGCCTAGACACCGCAGATCTCCTCTTCGCCTCCCCACAGCAAACGACTGCTGCTATACAGGATCTCTTAGCTCCGGAGCAGAAGCAACAGCAGCAGCAACAACAGCAGCAACAAGAGGAGCAGAAGCAGCGCGTCAAACAGCTTCCGGAGCCGCAAGAGGGCTGCGAAACGGAACAGCGTCTAAAGCCTGGTACAGTTGCAGCAGCAGCAGCAGCAGCCGCTGCTGCTGCTGCTGCTGCTTCTAGTCCTAAGGAGGGTAAAAGCTCAGCAGGACACTCAAAATCGCCAACCCCGAATACGAAAGACAAAAGGGACAACGCAGAAAATTGTCCCCTCACGAGGCGAGGAAAGGCAGCGGCAGCAGCTGCGGCAGCTGCGGCAGCTGCGGCAGGGAAATCCCCAGGGACAACCGCAACGTCCGACGAAAAGGAACGACCGCAACAACAGAGGCGCCCTAAGAGCCTGCGAGTGAAACAGCAGCAGGAGCAACAGGAGCAGCAGCAGCAGCAACAGGCCCGCTCAGCAGCAAGGCTTAGGAGATCTTCTGTTGAGGGTGAGGACAGTGGTGAAGAGACAGAGAAGAATTGTCTTTCTCTCCCAAGTCGTGGTGACTCCTCTCTTACTGATACAGCAGGGGGTGAGGAGACACCTGAAGTTGCTGAGGTAGGAGACGCCGGTGAGGCAGCGCGCATTGCTGGGTGTCTCTTTGCTGCAGCAGTCCCTTCTTTTGTGTGTGACGAGAAGTTGTTTCAGTGTCTCTTTTTTCCTCTAAAGGGGGACAAGGGAGACAATGGAGACAAGGGAGATATTAGAACCCCACAGAGTTACAGCGATATGCTTAATGGGCAGCGGCTGCTGGCCCGCTGCTGCCTGCTGCAGGCCTTTGCATTGCTGCTGGCTGCATGCGGTGTAAAGGCCGACAACTGCAGCAGGAAGCAACTGCAGCACCTTGCTGCAGTAGTTCGAGACATGAGCATTGAAGATGCAGCTGCAGTCGCTGCAACAGCAGCAGCAGCAACAGCTGCTGCAACATCGCCTAGCGGCGGTACCACCGCAGCTTCTGTGTCTTCACCAGGAACAACTCTCAAGAACGGCAGCAACAGCAACAACAGCAGCTGCAGTGGCAAGTTGGCACTTGCAGCAATGAAGCCATCTACTGCAACGTCTGCAGCAGGTGCTGCTGCAGGTGCTGCGGGTCGCAAGGCACCTGCAGTGGAAGGGGTAGGGAGACAGGGAGAATCGAAGGGCGTTGGTATAGTTCGTTTGTCTCTGTTAAACAGAAGTCCCTGTTGTTCTCTCTGCGGCCGTCTGGGCTCTAGCTGGCAGCAGCAGCCGCAGCAGCAACAGGGGCACGGTGAGCAGCAGCAGTGGGGAGGGGAACCGCTGCAGCGTTGTCAGTTGTGCAACGTCAAGGTCTGCAGGACCTGCTGGGGGACAGTAGAAAGACAGCCGCTGTCTGCTTCCTTAATAAGCGAAGCAGCAGCAAGGGCTGTGCGGCTGCAGCGTAGACGGGCTTGGAAGGATGGCAGCACGAAGCAGCAACCTACAGCAGCAGGAGCAGCAGGAGCAGGTGGAGGGACGGGATCGGGAGACGATCCCAATGGGATGTGTGAGGAGACAGCAGGAGACCCGTGGGTCTGTCCCCGCTGCGAGTGTCTCCTTTCAGGGGACTTACCGTCTGTTGCTGCTAGTCGCTGTCTGCTCTGCAGCAGAATTGACGGTCTCCTACTTAAGAGGGCGGAACAAAAATCCTCAGGGTACAATGAAAAACTTCCTGCTGCTGTTGGTTTTGCCTTTCCTGCTGTTGCTGTTGCTGCTGCCGTTGTTTCTATTGCAAGATCAGTAGCGAATGTGGAAGTATCACGCTACAGCATCAGTGAAATCCCTTTATGTGTTCCTGCTGATGCATGTGCCCTCCATGTGCTGCTGCTGCTGCTTCTGTGTTTGCTGTCATCAGGAGCAGCAGGACACCGCATCCTACTGACCCTGTATGTGGGGAGCCACAGTGGTTCCATTGTCTCTGTGCTGAGGGACTTGTCCCCCCTCGATTTGCTGCTCTACCAACGGAGTCCCTTCGCAGCATCGTGAGGACTGCCTTCGATAAACCCTGCTGCTACTGCGGGCAAAAGGTCAGCCAGCAGGGTTTAGGGTTTGGAGTTTGGGGCGCACTGTTAGGGCTTACGGTTTAAGGCGAGGGGCTAGCTTTAGAGGTGTGGGGCTAGAGCCTGGGTTCTTTTTTGAAGGGTTTAGGGTTTAAAGCTTATGGATGGGTTTTGTGTATGCAGCAAGGGGCAACCATCAGCTGCAGCAACAACGGAAATGGCAATCGATGCTCCTACGTGTACGTCCTCCTCACCTGCAGTAGTAGCAGCAGCAGAGTGGCTGCAGCAGCAGCATTAGCAGGAGCCTCCTTATTTTCTGGAGGAGTGTTTGCTGCTATTGCCTCTTTCTCGGCTTTATATCTTATGCTGGATTTTCTGCCGTTGTTGCTGCTGCTGTTGCTGCTGCAGGTTCCACGTGTCCTGTGCACGTGTGTTGGGGTGCCGCATGGAGGGCCACCACGGCACTTCCCACAAGTTGCAGTGTCTGCATCATTCAGCGCAGACCCAATTGAAGAATCCGCCTAATGGCCACAAGGCGCCTGCAGCAGCTAGATCATCATCCGCAGCAACAACAGCAACAACCGACACCCGGCTGGCACGGGGAGGCTCCTCACCCCCCAAGCCTTCGGACCCTTTGTTTCTCATAACTTCAAATCCCATCGAATACCTGCAGGTATAGCTGGAAAACCTGCTGCTGCTGCTCTGCTGCTGCTATTGTTGCATGCGATCAGGGTGCTGTTGCAACTGATGCTTGTTGGAGTTTATTTACTGTTGCTGCTTCTTTTGTTTGCCCTACTGTGCCCCTTGTTATCGTTTTTGCTGCTGCTGCTCCTCTTGCTGCTTGTGTGTCTGTTGCCTTTGGCTGTTTTAAGAGCTGCTGTAGAGAGACTGCATGGAGTGGCATTCCTTTCGTTTTTCCTTGTTTGCTGCAGCACAACTTCCTCCCAGGTATTCTGCTGGC
Source organism: Eimeria sp. OTU-X (assembly GCA_904066255.1). NCBI lineage: Eukaryota > Apicomplexa > Conoidasida > Eucoccidiorida > Eimeriidae > Eimeria > Eimeria sp. OTU-X. The sequence continues at coordinate 3,312 of CAJFCX010000248.1, forward strand.
TGGTCCACTGCATTCAAAGCCGTCGCGCACAACAGGAGCAACAGGAACAGCAGCAGCAGGAACAGCAGCAGCAGCAGCTCCCACGTCAGCGGCATCAGGAGGAGAATGCAGCGGTGAGGACAAAGCAGTGGAGAATGGGAAGGTAGGAGGGTCTCAGCCTGCTGCAGCCGGAGCAGGGGCAGCAGGAGCAGGTGAAGCAGCAGCAACAGCAGCTGAGTCGGATGATGACTTTGAGGATGGCAACAAGACACCTGCTCCTCCCTCTCCGATGCATCTGGCAGAGCAGCAGGAGCTTCTGCAGCTGACACGAGTTGTTGCTGCAGAGGCCCAGAGGAAGCGAGGTGGAGAGGGGGCCCCTTTGTTTGGCCCCACACAAGCAGAAGCAGCAGCAGCAGCAGCAGCAGGAAGCAGCGGCAAGGAAGAGGACCTGTTGCTGCCCCAGCCGAAGCAGCCTAGTAGCCCGAGCAAACGTAGTTGGAATCTGTTGCAAGGAGACTGCACTCAAAGAGAAACCAAGAGACGACGGGAAGAGGACACCGCAGCACTAGATGCAGCAGAAGGAGCAGCAGCAGGGCCCCGCATGCCTCGGCCTCCGCCACCTCAGGTGTCCGCGTCCGCTGCAATGCTGTCTGCCCAGTGGTATGGAGGGGCATGTGGAGGTATGTTGCCTGTGGGTGTCTCTACCTCTGCTGCAGCGGAAGAAGCAGCACCACCACAGCAGCAGCAAAACTCGGCAGAAGCAGCAGCACCAGAAGATGATGCAGACGCAAAGCCTGTCTTCTGTCCTATCTGCAATGGTCTCTACAAAGAACTGCCGGGGGGCGGACCCGGGGATGGCCTTCACTGGATCGGCTGCGACTGTAAGACTACCCAGCTAACCAACGTAGCTAGCGTACTGGGTAGCTAGCTAGCTAGTCAGCTAGCTATATCAAGAGCTTGCTATCTAGCTGTTTAACTATCCATTGAACTGTCGATGATTGTGTCTACCTATCCATTTATATATGCATCTAGCTAGCTGTGTGTGTTTGTGAGCAGGCTGCTTACAGTGGTACCACTGGCTGTGCTCTGGCTATACAGACGATCAGCCTCCTCCAGCTAACGAGGATTGGTATTGTTATTTCTGTGCAACGCGAGTGAGAGCAGCAATGGAGAAGAAAAACAAGGAAAAGATGGCAGCCAAAGCTCAGCAACAATTGCAGTCAGCCTCTGCAGCACAGCAACAAATTCAGCAGCAGCAAATGCACCAGCAGCAAATGCACCCGCAGCAACAGCTACTACACGCGTCTGCGCCCAAGAAGGTCAACGCGTAAGCAGCGGAAATCTAACCCGCTGTGTGATGTATCGGGAAATATAATAAGACCTTCTCTACTATTCTTTCTTATTTTCTGTCCTTGCCTCTTGTCTATTAACGAATAAGTTGCTGCCTTTGTCTGGCCCTCGCTGCTCCCGCTGGTGCTCCTCCTATCCGATTGGTTATTCTTCTTCGTCTCCCTCGCTCTCTCTTTTTCATGCTCTCCTGTCAATCCTCTTCTCTCCTTTAAGTCGTCATAGGGCTAAATCTAGGGCTTAGGGTTTGGGGTTTAGCTGCTGTGATTCTTTTTGCGAACAGGAGGGGAACGAAGCGCTGACTACGGGGCTACGTACACCTGAAGTGTCCGCCGTTTGCTGACTTGCAAGTTTGACAGCGGCAAGAAGCAAATGAGAATAAACTATTCTCATTTGCTTCTTGCCGCTGTCACTCAGCCTTTTTAGGTACACACAGTGACGTCAGCCGCACAGAAATGCCAGCAGTTGCACAAGCAGCTGCAGCAGCTGCACCAGTAGCTGCAGCAGGAGCACCTGCAGCAACAAAACCAGCAGCTACAGTAGCAGCTGCACCAACAGCAGCTGCTGATGCTGCAACATCAGCAGCACCAACAGCTGCAGCAGCACCACCAACAGCTGCAGCAGCAGCTAGAGGTTTTGGGAATATTTATCTGGGGACGCCAGGGAGCCGAGATAGAGACAAAAGAAGTTGTCTTTGTATTTGTAGTTATTTCGTTGTCGCACTGTATTTACTGTATTGCCTCCTACCGTTTCTTCTTTTCACTGTATAGTATAGATGCATCGATTTAATTTCTCAGTGTTTTAGTTTCCTTCAACTCGGCTTCGTGCCCCTCTTGTCTGCTCGTTGCATTCATCCGTTTGTGTCCCGGGCGTCTCTGTGCCTCGCCGATGGATCCCTGCTTTACATATTATATACATTGTATATTTATATACAATATGTATATTTAGAGGCGCAGAGGCCCAGATGCCATTTGAACAACTAGGGCCAGATGCCATTTGAACAACTAGGGGATGGATGTAGCAGGAGCAAGACACTTCCTTACGAGGAGATTTGATGGTGCTTAACTCAAAGCAACTGCACAGACACCCAAGGGAGTATTAGCCTATCATTACACTGTACTGCCTACGGCTGCGGCTAGCTAGCTGCCTGCTAGCCGGCGGCAATTTGGCGCTGTTCTTTTCTCGCCATTTGGTGCTATTCGGGTTAGTTGTGAACTAACTATTCAAGACGCTGTGAAGCCCGCTCGTTAGCAAAACAGCAGCAGCTGCACTGTCTCATGGGCAAGGAGGAGACCGAGCAGCCGGGTGTTAGGTGGCTGGGAAGATGGTTAAGGCGTTTCCTGCCTGTACCGGAAATAGCTACCTAGACGTTCGAGTTATACAGCGTAACTAGAGTAGTAAGTTGACTTCACTGCACTCATATTCGTGTGCGAAGCATTGATGTGAACTTACTATCCTGCGCCGTGGACCGCCTTCCTGCAGAAGCGAAGGGGAGTCTCCCCGAACGTCTTAAAAGAGGTTCTGCCTATAAACAAGTGGAGAACAATTACTTTAACATAAAAACTAAGTTGAATATGCTAATGTTCTCATTGTTTGTTCGTTGTTTAGGCACGAAATATGGCACGGCTGGCTAAGTGTGAGCTGACCACTGTAGCGGGTGTCTTTCTCCTCGCATGAGGACGTGCAGGCGGGAACGGTTTAAAGGTAGCAACAACACAAAAATGAAGAATAATAAGTAATGAATAACAGGTATTTATGGTCCTATTTGAAGAGTTGCATGCCCCGTTTTTTGCTGCTCCTGCTGCAGTTGCTGCTGCTGCCTCCTGAGTACGTACTGAAGGGCGGTGTGCTCCTACAAGGTTACGAGGCTGTGAGATATAAGGCGACCGTTACGAAGGGCCTTCTGCATTAAATGAAATTTTAAATTCAATTTTAAGTTCCGAGGAACTTTTCTCGCGGGTTTTTTGCGTCGTGTCCCTGGCAGCGCGGCTCGGAGCATCGAGGCACACGGGCCGTTGTTGTTGAATAAGGGCTTTGTACTCTCGTTTTTTTGTAGTTTTCCTATTTGAACGTGTACACCTACTCAATTTAACTCCCTACTCAATTTAACTCCATTTAAACGGTCCAAAGAAGACCGCTCACAAGTCGCAGCGTTTGGCCGCTGTTGAAGCTGCTGATGGCTACACGCGGAACACATGTACCATCGGCCCTAAACACTAGCCTACCCTAAGCCGTGAACACTAAACCCTAAAATGGGAAACTCTATGAGTTGCTTCGACCGCTGGGGCAAGAGGACCCCTGACGGGGCTCTCTTTGTTCCCAAGAAGAGAGGAGGAGAGGATGATAAGACCGCTGCACTTTTCTCTGAACCCAAGGCCACGCTTTCAACTTCTGCCAGCACTGCAACACCAGCAGCACCAGCAGCAGCAACACCAGCAGCAGCAACAGGAGGAACCCCGGCAGCTAAAGTGTGTCGCCAGTATATCGATGTTCTTCTTACACAAAAGAACACTTGCTGCTGTGGAAAGATCTACCACACTACGTATATGCATACGCATATATCTGTGTATATCTACATAATTTTACTTATATTTACTTACCTATTTCTGCTCTTCATGCGCGCATGAGGCTGTTTTTTTTGCATGCACCTTCCGATTTATTCTCATCTGCTTGGACCTCCTGTGCAGGCGCTGCTTGTTCGTTCATTTGCCCGCTTTTGTTTTTGTGCGTCGTCTTCTTGCTTGTTTATTTGATCGATTAACTGATAGATTGCTTTCTTCGTCTGTTTTGTTTGTGTAGTTCGTGTTGTGTGTGTTTCCCATCGTGTCCCTTTGTCTGTTTGTCCGCTTATATTTTCGATTTTTGTGTTTATTTCTTCAGTAAATTCCTTGATTACACGCCTATTTATTTGTTTTGTTGATAATTTATTAATTTGAGTAATTTGCGTAATCATTTTATTTGTCTGGCACATCCATCTATTTTTCTGTCTTAGTGTGTCTCGTGTTCTTGCACCCTTCCATTGGGTTTCCCCCATATATAGTACAATTCTGGGGCTTCAGTGTGTCTGCATTTGCGGGTTATTTCTTCCCTAATTAACCGCGAGAGTAATGGATTGGCCGATTCTTTTGTGTATTTGTTCTGCTGCAGTCTGGTGCACCGGGAGAGAGAACTAGCAGGAGGAGGCAAACATACAGCAGCAATGCAAACAAAGCAGCAGATACTGAAATGAGCAGTTATGGAGAAGAAGACGACTTTGACGAGTCGGAAGATGAGGAAGTAATTCGCTACTACTATAGAACCCTGCGGACTGAATAAATTCCCAATTGCTGCTGCATGTGTGGACATTGTTGCTTGTTGCAGCACTGTGCTTGTCCCGCCTTTGCTGATGCACAACGTATTTTATTTATTTGGGCGTTCTTCTCTTACTGATCTTTAATTTTACCTGTACAACTTGCCAACCCGCCTCGTATTTACGTATGTGTGCTGTGTTCTCTCCTTACTTCATTTATTGCATTTCCTTCTTGGACCAATGCGTGCTGCCCCTCTTTACGACCCATGTATTCTACTTCTTTGTTTGATCAATTCATTGTGGCTTTTGTACTCAATTTCTTGTGTTTCGTTCTTCAATGCATGCATTTGCTGCAGCTGACGACGAGCGACGTGCGCCAGAACAAGCTGATGACTTACCGCCGTACTCTGACGAAAGTTGTTAAAATCAAGACCCACTTGCTGAATGCAACAGTTAAAGTGACTTGCTCTCGAGACGGTAAAGAAGTGGAATGGTATAAAGGACATTCAGCAGAAGGCGGAAAGGCAAAACCCGTAGGCTCCCTGCCAGTCGAGAAGGTACGTCAAACCCTGACAGTTTTGTGTTTCATGTCAGTCTTAGTGTTTAGGGTTTAGCAGTCAGAATCCGCCGTGACTTAGAAAATTTAAAACCCTACATTCTGCCGTGCTTCAGTCCCAAATTGTTCCTGTTTTCTACCCTTCGTTTGTTTAATGGTTTGGTTTCTGTTTTTGCCTCTCCATTTGTTTCTTGGTTCCTGTTTCGTGAGAACCGGGTTCTACGGATGTGCTTATCCATTTGGATTTTCCTCTCTGATTTATTTATTTGCAGATTACAACCATCAAAGCCCAGGCAGACAACCCTAAGGGCCTGACCATCAGCGTCAACAACCCGGCACCCACCACCTTCTCCTTTACGTAAGCTAGGAAATCATCCTCTATACTAATTATCATCGTTACTAATTTGGGTGTGTGTATTTGTTTTAGCATCTGAAGATGCATGTATAAGTATATTTGTGTATTTCGCACACATAGATATGTGCATGTTCTTTGTAAATTGTATAGTTGTGTGTTACCCAAACCTATATACGTATGAGAAACCTACATACATAAATGCAAATGCACTGAATGGGCTTCCATTGAGCTGCAGTTTACACTGCTTTGATGCCGATTGTTGTTCTATATTTTTCGTTAGTTTCCACTTGTTGTTTGTGCATTCATTCCGTTTTTTATGGTTTTCAGCTTTTTGCACTCGGGTTTTCCTTTCGTTGTTTTATTCAATTGTTTGTCGGGTCTAGTAGCTGTTAATGTCTGTGCAATTGAGTATTGCCTTTTTCGTCTTTTGGCTACACAGATTCAAGACAAAAGAAGAAAGAGAATCATGGCAAAACCAACTGGAATCCCTCCGCAAGTTCATGGCAATGATCTAAACAATAAAACAGCCTTTTCTGGCGCATGCCTGCATCCATGCGATAGAAGTAGTTGGAGGGAGAGGTGAGGAGAAAGAACTCACCTAGGGGAGGATGCTTGAACGCCTCTAAAGAAGCAGGAAAGGAACTTAGAGTGATTTTCGTTCGTTGAACGAAACGCGCATGCAACAAATAGTGCAAGAAGGGCTGCAAACAACAATAGGTAGGAGGATATAGAAAATACGATAGAGGGACAGGCTGCGAGAGCTCCAAAGAAAGACAGCAGCCGATTTTGGAGGGCTCGGTGGAGGCAGCAGCAAAGCGATTTGCAGCAGAAAGAAGAACGTCAGCAGGAATGGCAGCAGCACCAACTGCTGCAACGACACTTCAAGTGCAGCAGACGCAGGAAGCCGCTGTGTTCGGTGCTAAGTTCCATTGAAGGCAGTTTATCCGTTGCTGCAGAGGTTGTTGCTGACGTTGCAGCAGCCGTTGCTGCACTCGCTGTTGGTTGGTGCTCTCCCCTGTTGCCAGACGCCGATGGTGTCAGCACAATTGCTGTTTGCATGCAGCATACGGCAGCTGGTTGCTTATTTGCCTGTCTTTGGCTTGAGGCGGTGCAGAAGCAGCAGCATAGGAGACAACAACAGTAAAGCAGATGTGCTGATTACGGTAGAGACAACAATTAAACCAGAATTAGCTAGCATGTAGCATCTGATGTTTGTTTTTCAACACTCTTTCGGGTCCTCTTTCTCAAGCAGAAGCCTTGTCTCTAACTACCTTTGGCGTTTCGTCCGTTGTTTCTGCTGCTGTTGCTGCTGCTGTTTTTGTTGCTGTTGCTGCTGTTGCTGCTGTTGCTGCGGTGGCTCCTGGAGGAGGAGGAGCTGCTGCTGCTGCATCTGCATCTGCATCTGTTTTGCAGCTCGTTTTAGCGTAAGAGGAGCATTGATGCGACACGCGACCTCCACTTCGTCAGAGGAAATGGGAGTGAAGTCGAGGCACCGTAGAGATCGAAGAACACTTAGTATTGTCACCCTGGATAGCGAAAGAGAAAAGAAAGATACAGAAGCAGATGTACTGACAGCCCAACAGAACACCTAGGTAGTCGCAGATGCAGATGATGACTTAAGCGTTTCTAATTGCAGTTCCTTCGCTTTGACGTTACAGAAGCGATAATTATACATAAACATTGTTGATGTTTTCATGAAGAAGGCTTCCTCTGTACCATCTAATTAAGTGTGTATGCGTGAAAATGTGAATATGGAAATTTTGCTATTATGACTCTACTTGCATGATACAAAAAGCTGAGAAGAAGTATGGAAACGCATTTATAGGCGGATGAAGTATGTAACTGCCCTTATAATAGGAAAAAGTACGGAAATGCATTTACAATAGGAAGAGCTATCTAGTAAATGGCATACCGGTACTGCGTGTCTAGCTGGAGCTCGAGGGGGTTTCTGAAGAGGGTGAGAAAGCGAAGGCATTTGTTATTTTGCAGAACAAGGACAGACATCGGGTCTTGGATTTGGTTTGCATGCAGGTATATGCATTTAATCTTGCATAGCTCATTGAGAGATGAGGGAACAGCGGCGAGTTTGTTAAATGAGAGATCGAGCCACACCAGGTTAACGTGAGGCATAGGCAGCAACAGAGACAAATGCTGCAGCAGGTTAGGGGCCTCCTGTAGCTCATTGTTGTTCAGTCGAACAGCTGTTGTGTAACGGGAGATGCGGCAGACCTTCGAGGCAGGCCTGTCTCCTGTCTGTATATCTGAGCCGCTGCCGTCCTTCGTAGCCATCGAGCAAACTGACACCACTCGTGTACTGCGACTTAAACAAATCGACTTCCGAGTCGGAGGGAACGATGCTGTTCCTCCTCCACCTGCCCCTGTTGGTGCCGCTCCTACTGGTGCAGCAGCAGGAGCAGAGCCGTTCGCAGGTGCTGCTGCGGGAGTTGCAGGGAGGAAAGAGACATTAAGCCCCTTGGTGAGGCTGTCTGGAGCGCCCACGGAAAAACGGGGGGAAGAAGCAAGCGATACAGAACCTGTTTCTATATTTGAAGGAGTTGCTGCCTCTTGTGAGCCCTCTGAAGCAGTAGGCTTGTTGCTACAGTCATCATCCTTGTGAATCTCAGAAATGGACCGAAAAGAACGGAAGGATAAATCCAAAGGAGGGCCCGGCACAGACACACAGCGCGAACCAACCCCAGCTACTGCTACTGCTGCTGCTGCTGCGGCAGCAGCAGCAGCAACAACAGTTGGACGAATATGAGGAGGCGACATCGGGCATTAATAAGTAAAATTCACTTTGCTCTGTATGCAGAAGAAGACGGTGAAGCTTACTGCTTTATCTATGCATGCGTCGTAACTGCAATATTCCAAAAATACTAATCCCAGAGATGCCTGTACTCTCAAGACCCCTCTCAATAAGGAGAAGAGGAAGCTAAGGCAGCCAATGTTCAGGTAAAAGGAAAGTGTTTAGTGTTTTTTTTCTTAAAAAGTACTCAAGGCTGAACTCGATTCAAATACTTGCAAGTTGTGAACTGCCTACATGCTGAAGAAACAGCTGCATTATCTCCCGGATAATCTGCATTCAATTGCAGGATTTAAAAATTTACATAAATATATTGATTAAAAAATAATAGGGTATGATTGAGTGGGTAAAGAAACCTCTAAACCCCAGCTGAGCCCCCAGAGGTCACCCACCTGCACCGGCGCCTCCTCGCGATAAACTTGAATCTCTTCATTTTCATGCACTAAATACAAGTGTGAAAGGCTTTGAACTTTTTAAAACAATTAAAGTGAGTTAAAAGTAGAGAATTTCAATGAGAATGCATCAAGAAAGACAGGCAGGAAGCTGTCTGTCCGCATGGCTAGATAGAACCAAGCCTCTGCCGGTTCGTTGAGCTGTTAGCAAATTATGGCGGCCAATGAAGGCAAATAATTTAGTTTAAATCATTTTTATAAAACCCATAAATCATTGGCGAATAGAAGGATGCAATAGGGAGGGAAATGCAGCCACCTCCAAATTCCCCCCAACGTTCGCCTGGCTGTCGCCTACTGTGTGTGTCTCCTACCTAACAGCGCTCCTCCTTGCTGACTTCTCCTTTCATTTCTTCTTAAACAACTCACCCCTCTGAACTCACCTGTTAGAAAATTCCTTTATGTCTGTTGTTATGCTCGACAAAAGTGAGCATACTTGAAAATACTAGAACAGTCCCATCGGGATTTTCTGCAAACAATAACACAGGTCCTAATCTGCGCTTCCTCTGCTCCAGTTCAGCAACTTTTGGTTTTTTCCCGTCTGTCTTCCAACAATGAAGCTCCGTATGTCACTGTTGGGTTCCTTGCTCTTCACAGTAGCAGCAGCTGGACGAGCCGCAGCAGTAGCCGGAGAAGCAACAGCAGCAGAAGGCACACAAGCAGCAGAAGAGATGTTTCTGTCCCCTCGAGATGTCATCGAACAACTTATATTTCAGTCCATTATCAACGAGACGATCCCTACTGCTTTACGACGAGGTGCACAACAAGAACCCACCGCGTATTCGACACAATAAACAAACTGATGATGGTGTTTGGTTGAGCACAGACAGTGGTTGTCCTCCTCCTCAACTTCCTCCCTTGTGAGCATCTTTGCCCTCATATTTTGTTCTTCCCCCTCTCTTTGTTTTCTCCCAAAACAGGTTAATCCCCTTGAGGTGTATGTACACCTGGGCAGCAGGAAACATCCTTTATCTGATTCGCCTTTTGTTCTAAAGTATAACTTACTACATGGAGCGAATAAAGACACTAACCACGGACAGGCACACAGAGAGAGAGACAGGCAGAGCAAGAGAGAAGAGGACAAGAGAGGAGGAAGACTGCCTCTTTGCCTGTTCTGTATTGGCTGCTGAACCTTCTATTAGCTTCATCAATGTGCAACATAATATCAACAGTTCAAATAATAATAGTGGCAAGAATAGTAATAATACTAGCAATGAGGGTAGCACTACTACTACTAAGAATAACGAGTACTACTACTTATAATGTGAGACAGTAATACTATTTGCAGAATAATAGAATTATTAAATGCACAAATAGCACCGCCTATAGGAAATGAAAGCACAGTCAATGCTAAACTGAACGACTTCAGTGTAGACAATTCATGTGAGCACACGCCATAATACAGTGGAAATTGGAATAATAGCAGGATCGGCACATCACCTGTGCCTGTATAAAGGGAATAAGGATGTCAGCGAGCATGAAGAGCATTATTATGTATGATACACATCTGCATATGTCCTTACAAATGCATATCAATCGTTGCATATGTGCAGACGTATGCGCATACACACATTTACATGCGCATATATACAAGATACAAATATACAAACATACAACTTCCTGCGGATAACACCCCTCTATAATGCTGTCGCGTCTATATAGGGTGAGATCTGGGGCAAGTGGAGGTAAACAGCTCCGTCGTGTTTTATCTAGAAAAGGGGCAAATGGTGCCCCTTTTCTAGCAAAACTCTTTGTTTCACTCCGTTCGACTGTTACAAGAGAAGTATGCAGTGTTGATAAGTTCGACTTAGATTTTTTTGCGGGAAAAAGAAAATTGTTTGAAATACAGAAGCAAAGGAAGCCGCCCATTTGCTTGGAAGGAGTCCAGAGAAACATCCTGCTGCTGCTGCTGCTGGCTGTGGTGGAGCTGCTACAGCTACAGTTCCTTTTGGTGTTGTTCCAGCATCTCTAGAACCTGATGTTGCTGCTGTTTCTGTTGCTCCTGCTGGTGATGCTGTTGATATGTACAGACCTGCAGGTGCTGCTGTTCCTCGATATCCTGCTGGTGCAGCAGCAGCAGCAGCAGCAGCGATGCACTTGTGTTTAGGCTGTCTCTAAGCAGGGGCTGTTGCTGCAGCTTCCGTAGTTGCTGCTTCCAGTGCGATTCCAGCTGACTGTGCAGTTGGTGCGAGAGATTGTGTTCCCCTTTGCTGCTAGAGCAGCTCTGTTTATTTAGGCTCTTCCACGTTCTCTGTGATACCACATTTGTCCCGTGTGTTAGAGGCCCAAGAAGCCGCTATCCAAATACGCAGCTTCTATTGCCTGTAGGAAACAGAGGAAATAGTGTTTTACTGCCAGGATACCACACAATTAGACTCCATGTATAAATGCGTTGCATCATCCTTGCATTGTCACATATATTGCTGTATTATTGACAGTATTCCCGGTCAACATACTTCGCATTATACACCTTTAAGAGATATACAGTATTACTTGAAAAGCAATTAAATACCACCGAATAAAATTCAATGCACATGTAAGGCCGGGGGTTAGGGCAACTAAAAGAATTATAAAGGGCATTTAGAGGCCACTGGAAATATGAAAATATATAGAATAAATGAGCAAACCATGACACATATAAACACAAACGCCGGTAGTATGCAATTAGAAAATACATAGACATCTCTACACAGGTCATGCTATTATGTATATAACGCACAAAATACGGACTAAAAATCGAATATTTTCATTGCATACCCACATTTGTGCTGCATACCAAAACTACAATGTACATAACAATGAAAAACCGCAAATTAAATACAGTACATTATAATGCACAGATCTGAAAAGGAAGGCAAACCTGTCTAAATATCTGAAACAACAAAAGCAACAGTCCCTTGATGGAGAAAAGGGTAAATAAAACACAAAAACAAACATCGGCATAAAAGAAAATAAAATGCCAAGCCGACAAACAACACAGGCGAACAATCAGAAAGAAAACAATTAAGGTACCCCAACACAAACTAGAAAGGGCAAAACTGAAACAATTTTCACTACTGAAAGTGAGCGTAAAACTACTTTTGTTACTGCTCCTCCTGAATGCTTCTGTATATTACTACTGTTGTGTTTTCACTGCATTTTTGCGATTTTTTATTTGATGCGCTCCGGGCTTCATTTATCGATATCCTTGTGTGTATATATTCAGTTAATTTTATTTGTACCTCGAAATTCTGCAGTAGTATCAACATGTCCTCCACATGGCCATCATAGGACTCGGGAAAGCCCCCCTCGTTTTCTTCTTGTTGTTCCTTCTCTTGTTGGTTCTTTGGCTTTTGCTTCTGCCTTTTCGCTATTGTTGCTTCCTTTTGGAGGATCATTTGGACTCCACGGAGGTGCGTCTGCATCGATGTTTGCTTCTTTTTATTGTTGGCGTGCACATCTTTCTTCTTCTTGTTGGTCTTTGGCTGTTGTAAGTTTTGAACTCGATCGCAGCTGCTTAGTTGTTTTCCCTTTACATCTTTACGTCGCTTAAATGGTTTCCCTCCTGCTTCGTTTTGTTCCGCATTCTCTGTTTCCTGGACACTCCTTAACATTTCTCGTTTTTGTTCTTCCTTCTCGCCGTAGTCGTTTACCTCTTCTTCTCCATCCTCGGCTCTGTCTTGCTTCACTTCGTCTCCCTCCGATCCTTCGCCCTCGGCATCATCAGCACCATCACCGTCTTGGTCTTCTTCTGATTCTTCCCCTGTGTGACCTCCTGTGGCCTCCTGTTGTGTTTCTTCTTTATTCCCCTGGATTTCATTATCTCTTTCTCTTCGTCTCCCTTTGCCCTCGGTCTTTTTGTATTTATATTTTGTTATTCTATCTATGCCTTGATTGATTTCCCCCCCCCTTTTTCCCACGTATTCTGTATCTTCTTCCGGTGTATTCTCTCCGTTCATTTCACCGTCTATTTGCTGCTGCCACGTTCCCTCTTCCTGTGTGCATTTCATCAAGTCCTTTATGGCCTCTTCAAGGAACGAGAAGCCCGTACTAGTGCCAATTTGAGTCGTGAAGCTTTCTTCTGGGTAAAAGCAAAGAGGAGCTGAAAATAATCGAAAACGCCACACAGAGAAAACCAAAGAGAGACCAGTATGCGCGCCCTTGCCCTCATTTAACCCCATCTAAAGCATACAGCAGAAGCTAAATACAAATAATAACGAACGGCATAATGAGGAATTGACGCAGCTCAAAGCAAGACAAGGAAAAACCTCTACGGCCCTCTGGTCACGCCGATGCATATATATTGTGTATTTCATGTTATACTGTATCTCGTATATTCTGCCTACTACTGTACCGACAACATATAATATATAGCATCCAGTACAGAGAAGATATATCAACTCTATGACCAATATTTTAATATTGGTCATTATTGGTAGACCACAAGCAAAAGAACAACAAAATACTGCGACAAACTGGGTTGCAAACAGCAAAAGAGAAGAGTAAGGACGGACAAACAAATTGTAAGAGACACGCATACGTGGCGTCTGTCTCTGCCTCTGCATCTTTTTGTTTTTGAAAACACAAGCATAAAGAAAACTTTCTCTGTCTTTTGTCTTACAAACAGAAGGGAAGCGGTCGCCCTTTTGGCTAGACCTGAGGCCTTGTGGTCGCTCTGTGCTGCAGCTGCTGTTTGAAGCTTCCTCCTTGTCTATTTCTATCTGAGGCAGGCAGCAGCGATCTACATTCCTTAGGTCAAGGTTCTCTAGCTCTAGCTCCAGCTGCAGACTCTTCTCCTGCCTCTCTGCACCGACCGTTGCTGCTTCGAGGCTAATGAAGAAAGGCAACCCTCTGACGTTTTGCCGTCGGCGTTGCTGCTGCTGTTGCTCTTGCTGTAGCTGCTGTTGCTGATTCTGTTGCTGGTGCTGCTGTTGCAGATGCTTTTCTTCTGTGTGTAGATTACCGAATGTTTGTGTAACTGTGCGACTTGTCTGCTTGCTGTTTTCCGTTGGTCGTCTTCGGTTGTTTGTCTCGTCTTGTGGCAGAACGCCCAGAAGACTCGCATCAAAGAGTCCGCAGTGGTTGGCTGCCCCTTCGGGGTCAAGGGGTGTTCTTGAAATGGACTCGAGAGCTCTCAACACAGAAGAAAGATAGTTTGACAGACTCACAGAAGACGAGTAAGACCCACAAGTAGGCACTGACGGTGGATACGAAGAACAAGGGTAGGAGGAATGAGAAGAAGATGAAGAAGAAAAACCGAAAGAAGAGGACGAAGAAGAACACGAAGATGCAGAAGATGAGCCAGAAACTGCCTCCTCTTCCAGGAATGCTTTGATTTCTTCCTTCACTGCCTGCAACTCGTGTGGGCCCAGTGTCTTGCAAGGTCGTGGTGCAGCGCTTGTATTAGTTTCCTTTGCAGAGGTGCTGGCAGCACAGAAGGCGTCTTCTTGAAACCTCGCTTGTGCGCTGTCTAGCCACATAGACCCGAACTGCACAACTTCTGGTGATATCTGCTCTTCCACCTTCAACTCCTCATACAGCCCCTCTGCGCCTTCGGCTAGAAACAAAGCTTCTTCTAAACTGCTCATCTCGCTGTCTGCTAACAACGGGTCCCCCAAACACGAGCCACCTTCTCCTCCCTTAAAACCCGCTTCAAATCCGCAACTACCCTTGGACGACACACCAACACCAACGCCCTCCATCCTCCCTAAGTCTAACTTGCCGATGCTACTGTTGCTGCTACTGCTACTGTTGCTGCTACTCGTGCCTTTCTGCTGCGAACCTGCAGTGCGGGATGCAGCAATGGTCTGCACACAGGGCCGCCAACGCGGGTCCGCTTCCTCCTCTCCTCGCCGGCTCAAACGGCCACGTGCAGCGGCAGCAGCAGCAGCAGCAGCTGCTGCTGCTGTTGCTGCTGCTGCTGGAAGCTTAAGAACTTTGCTAGGGGGACACCTCTCCAAGAGGGGCCCTAAACCCAAACTGTACATGGGGACGGCAGCAGCGCGATACGCTTTTTTTAACGGCAGCCTCTGCAGCAGGCCCTGCCAAATGCCGCCTCCCATTCTCTCACCTAAACTCGTAGCAATTTCCTGAGGAGGAGGAAACTGACAACCCGCAGCAGCAGCAGTAGCCGAACGGGCACCAGCAGCAACAAAGGCGGGGGCAGCAGCAGCAGGACGCTGGCTGCCTGCATTCGCACTGAGGTCCTTTGACAAAACATTCTCTGGTGCTTCCCTATCGTCTGGAGGCATTTCCAACCACATGTCCGAACCCCAGACAGGGGCGGTCGCTGTGCCCTCAAGCAAAGGGTCGAAACTGCTGCAGCAGCTGCTGCTGCTGTTGCTGCTGACGTTACTGTTTACGCCTTTTCTTCTCTCGCCCTCCGCAGTGGCTGCTAAAGGCTGAAAGCCCTCAAGGCAAACGTCCCCTGCTGCGTCGAGCTCACCAGAGGCAGTGATGCTCTGTGCCAGTTCCTCATTGTACATCACAGTACACTTTAGCGTTCCCAACGAAGTTCCAAGGGAAATAAATGTGCGGCGTTCGCATGCATCTCTCCGTGCATTGTTGCCTGACACATCTTGGCCTCCGAATGAAGAACAACAACTGATACTGCAGCTGCAGCAGCAGCTGCTGCCGCAGCTCAAACACGGAACTGTGAGAGTGCCCTCGCGACCTGTAGGCAGTGGATCTCCGTGACTTCGATTCTTCGTGGCACTGCTGCTAGCGTGCTGGTGACGATGAGGGGGCGAGAGGGTCGCCCTATAGGTGCGACTGTTTGGTTGAGGTGTACACGCTTTGGAGCAGGTCAAAGGGGCACCAGGTGGTGGCTCCTGACGGGCTGAAGAGGAGTAATGCGAAGGGTGCTGAGAAGAACTGCCTGCAGCACAAGTGCGTGCCGTGTTGCGCACCAGAGGAGGAGAATGCAAGTTGTCTGTTGGGGACCAGCTGGGGTTTGTTTGTGCCCCTACACCAGCGAAGCTTTCAGATGAGCGGCACACCAAAACGTCTTCCAAATCAGATCTGTAGGCAACAAGAGGCACCCACGGGGCCTCTGCATGCCCTCTCCTATGGCGCCTGCGGGACTCTCCCCTTCGCCAACGAGCGAGTAAGTGGGTCTCGACGTATATCTTCTGCTGGTGACCGCCTCGCTTGCACTTTTCTCTTTCGTTGTCCGCCAAAGCCAGAAGCGCTGGGTGAGCCGGGAGAAAGTGCAAGGTAGCCAGCAAACCTTTCAAAGCCGTGCATAACTTCCTGTGTTCAAACTTCGCCTGCCGGTCAGATGTCGCCAAGGGCTGGAAATTGAGGATCCACTGTTCTAGGCAGTGATGCGTATAGCTCTCTCCTGGAGATGAGTGGGGAGCAAGCAACGGCGACTCTTTCCCCTCGACTTCTGGAAACATACTGCCATCGTGAATGTTCAGTGTGGACGAATGATGTTCCCGGGAAGGGTACTCAGCCGACGCTCTACTTCTCAAGTCCACTTCATTCAGGTCACTTTCAATGGATTTCGTATCGTGAGGCCGCACAGACGAAGAAGCGCTTCTGCAGTCTACTTGATCTAACAGGCGTATCACAGGTATGCGTAAAGAAACGACAACCCGAAGCTGCCATGAATGCTGCAGATTGAACTTTGGGTCACAGAGCAGAGCAGCCCTCAAACTCTCAATTTGCGGAATCTCGATGCGAAAATGTCGGGCTGACTCAGGGGTAAAATTCCCCGAGTGGAGGCAAGCACTCCGGGGTTGTCCACTATTGTTCTTACACGAAATACTAACATTTCTTAGGCCGTTATTTGTTACAGTTACATCCCACATGGATCGGTCATTGCTGCAGAGAGGCAAGGCCAACTCATCGGAGATGTGTGTTGGCCGAAGGAGATTTACAGGATTACAGGAGGGAAAGCCAATAGATGGGAACAACCGGTGAGATACGATTGCTTCCAGAGATGCCGTAACCCACTCGGTCATGTAGTACTCAAGGTGCCTTGGTGGTATCATTTCGCGGCACTGCCCCCACAAGCGCCGGATTAACAAGGCCCCTCTGCATGAAAATAACCTGCATCCATCCCAATTGCTGAAAATTGTTTGAGTATTTTAGGATGCACGAGGGAAGCGCAGACATGCAAGGGAAGCTGCATGCGATTAAGTACGGCAATGCTGATGGCTGGGTACACCTGCGCAACTGTGCATGCACAGGAGTTGTTTCAAGCGAATGCCAAGTTGGATGCACTGGAGAATATAGAATAGTGTGGTCTACTTGAGGGTTCAATGGAAATGTATTCAACAACTCTTTGAGCGAAGTTGCGCTCTTGTAGCCTGCTGACCACTGGACCCTAACCTAAGGTGCTGAGCCCTGATACAGAAACTACTTATCTGGAGTAAGCTGAGAGTAAAATGTGTATTTATAACAGTTGCTACTCGATATTAATTCTAGTAGTCTAAAAGTTAATTGCCGAATTGTCAGCAAATGGGAGGGTTGAATAATACATACGTTCGGGACCCATCGCACGCGAAGCAGTAGCAACTGAAATACAGAATAAATAGTGAAGCCAGAATCTCTGGAATCCCTTCATATCTGTAGAAGCTCAGTAGTAACCACGAAAAAATAAGAACTCCGCCTTCCCATACACTAACAGCTGGACTGCTCACCCGGCTCGCCCAGGTGTCAAGACAGCCGACAGACAACAGCCTACCCTGGCTGTTCACTATTCGTTTCAGACATAAAACTACTTGAGAGGCAAGTCTACAATCGTCACCTTCAAAGCTTAATATGTAAGTTGTTTCCTGGTCTAGGCATTGTATATTCAAACCACTAATCTGCTCCGTTTCAGAAATCACTGAGGCCTTCATTACATTACAACCGCCCAAACTTCCCGAAGATGTTGGATGTTTCAAGGAATACCATGGACAAGATCACTTCCCAGAACCCTCAACAAATAATGGAGGGCCTGTCTGACTTGGCAAGCAAATCGCGGAACGAACTAGCTGCACGTTTCACGGCATTACAAGCGACGATGGAGTCGTATTCGAAAGTTGATATCACTAATCATGTGGTATCCCATATGGTTGACAGCGTACGACCCGCTAATCTGGCGGAGTCTATCAGCGAAGGAAGCAGCAGTTTGCAAGAGACGGTTGCTGTGTACACAAAAACTGTCAAGGATATGCTGCCACCAATGGACAAGATCTATGAACTAATCGCGTCAACGTTTGACGTGTCCGCGAAGATGGATCAACTCAAAGCCATCCGCCTCCAGGACATTTCTCCCGGAAAAACCGTTCAAGACCTTGCCGAATTCAGCGACCTTTCGGGAGCTTTCGAAACCTTGAGGCAACGCGTTACATCTGTATTGGAGCCAGTAGTTCATGCCGTCGCCTCTATGGATCTACAACAGAAGTTTAACGACTTCACCCAGCGGCTTTAAACCAGAGAGCACTGGCTAGGCCTGCTTTCCGTGCCATGCTGCGTATTGGTTGCACTGATAGCCAAAAACTCGGAGCTCTGAGTTTGTTTGGTACAAAAACCCCTATCACCTCAGTTCACACGATTAAAGCAACCAACAAAGAAAGCAGCTGCTGTCGCAAGGCTTTAGCCTTCGACGGTATTCACCGGTCCCTATGACGGTGGAGGCAAACTTCCGCTAAGCGATAATCACTCTTTTATTCCCACGAGCCACATGAGGCAGGTGCCCATTGTAACCTGTGTTAGTTAGTGCATACTTCACTCCATAAGCGTACCAAAGCACAGAGCACTAGAACCCAGTTTACACTGCAAATTATACTTAGAAACCCAAGCCAGCAGCCATTATGATGCCTTAGAACAAATAACAGGCAGTGGCTCTGGAATTCTTTCCCTGCACTACGTATATTCCCATTGTTACACAAGAATTCAAGGGAACACCTGCTCAGTGTAGGGCATTAGAGCTCCAACAATCATATTGAATGCCCCGAGACCACCTTGTTCGCAATGAATTGGAAATACACTACCTGGAATCACTGAATAGTACATCATGCCGTGACCGATGCCGCTGCACAAGGAATCTACCAACTCCTGCGAGAAACCGCAAAAAGGAATGTTTCTTTTGCCGCGAACAGACATATCCAATGGTTTCAGACTTTCCTCTACTCCTGTAGTGGATGCATAGTGCATCAGAACGTAAGGTGTGAACCCATTCATCATTGCCTGTAAAGAACACCACACAAAATATATTCCAATGTGCTCGCGGGCAAAGCGCAAACTATACCCCCACACAGAGTTGAACCACAGCTCGTTCGAAAAATCGGTTGAGAGATTCCTCACACTTTGTGCAACATCCGCCGAAAAAGGCTTCCCATGATGTTCAGAAAAGTCGTTCACTGACTCAGAACGCCAGTTCCAAACTCCACTAATAACTGCCTCCAACCGCCGTTTCAAGTACATTTTGTATTCGATCTGCGAATCGTAATGCGTGTCGGTGAACATCTCGCAGCCAGTCAGTGATCTAGTTGAAGTACGAGGTATATGAACAATATCCCCGTTGGACTGGTCTACGTCTTGGTCTATTTGACCAATAGAAGGCCGAGGTGTAACACTACAAGCGGTTGTTTGCAAACTCTCCTCAACCTTTATTGTGGATCCTTGACTTTCGTTACTATCAGGTGCCTTAGCAAGCTGGGAAGTGGCGCTTCGCCTACCACTACCAGAACGGTTCCATGCGCGGATGGGAGCGAAAGCAGCACCACCATGATGAACACGCCTCTCTTCATCTCGAGGTATGCTTAACCTATCCGGAAACCGCTGGCTTTGACACTCGAAGGTCTTTACTTGCTCATCTGCAGCTGTCGGATTGTGCATAGGAGAACTCGTGCCACTGGCAGGTAACGGCAGAGCAACGCCAGCTTCGGCAGTGTAGGGGTCTATGGGAAACGCTGAAGAGGACACCAACCACGGGTGCGCACTAGCGAACTGAGTACGGCACCTGGAGTTCTCGCATTCGCTGTGTGTATCCAACAGTGGCATATGTGCAGGCGGCTGTGCCCTCCATGGCGGTGGAGCAACAGCATGTGGAATGTTTAGACGGGATAGTCCTTCCCAGCGCCTGCTGAATCCATCACGCAGGTCCTCACTGTGCCCGCCAGTGTTGCGGTGAGGCGGTGCGTACGGCATGTGATGTAGATACTGCTGCGGAGGAGAAAAGTGCCTCTGATAAGATGTATGAACGCGCGGTGAATCTGGCACATAAGGGGAGCCTGGGGGCGAGAGTGATGAATGTGAATGTTTAAAAGGTCGCCGATATGATCCATGTGGCCCACATGGAAGGCATCGTTCCCGTTTATCGTTGTACACAGGTCTCCGTCTCGTAGAGGGAGTGAAAGTCTGCGAAATCATAAATGAAAGCAAACAACAAAAAAAAGGATAAAAACGCCAAACATGGACAAACGGAAATGCAATGTTCTCGAGAAACAACCTGATTCAGTGCAGTGCAAGTGGGGAGATTCTCTGTGGGCTGCAGAATGGTAGCACATACTTTTCTGTATCCAGACTCTTGTGTTTTACACGGCTGCATTGACTGCTCAAAACACTGCAGTTGATATCCCCTGGGAGACCGCGAGTTTGAGCAAGCGTTCCCATGCCAGACAAAGTTGCAATACGCGGGTGTGGTTGCATGCCCTGGCTGAATCCCTTGGGTGACTTCTGTCTTCCTCCTATCTTGTCCATCAAAATACTGAACAGAGGCGGCTGATAGTTGCTTGCTGAATTCTGCACCTGCTCTGCCTATCCCTTGTTCGTTCTGTCCCTGTTCTGTCCGGTACGGAGTATCCCTTTGCGCCTCATCTATGCATCCGTCGTTCTCCACCTCCTGGGAGCCACTTCTTCTTCCCACACGACGAATCTTTACTGTGTCTCCCTGTCTGCTGTCATGTTCCCCCATGGAGCTGTCTGCTCCTTTCCGTATCGCGCGTTGTCCTGTCTTTAATGGGATTATGCCGTCACTGCCATTTCCAACAAAAGAGTCTGTAGAGGAAGTAGGAGGCCTCGATATAAAACCACAGTCGATCCTTTCTTCTGCTACAGATCCATTCCCTGAGATTTGAACACCGCGTAGCACACATGTCAACTTTATCCAATGAAAGCATTCACCCAGGAAAAAGAGCAAATAAAGGTAAAAAATATACACATACGCAGACACAGTAAAAACCATCGACAGTAATATGGGTGAATGAATGCATCTGCTAAAAACCACAAGGAACACAACATGACTCTTCTATACCATTAAAAACACAAACATCATCGTCTCCCTGTAGACGTTTGCCTACTTACGCCCTCAACATTTTGTTTCTCTGGCTGCCAACAGTACACTGCTTATTCCCCTACTCGACCATTTGAGTGTGCATGCAAAATACTTTTTAAACCCTAACACCCCCATACTGAGCCCTCGCAGAGCAAATGCCCACTGTTGGTAGCAGCAGACTTCGTTGGGTTTAATCGGTGTTTTTCTTCGACAGCTCTTGTTGTAGTTGAGGAAGAGGAAGAAAATGAAATAATTTTAGGTCTAGGAGGTGCGGGCTCAAAGAGAATCCTAGGGAGAATTCTTATGCCTTTTGCCGTCCTATTATTTTGCCTATCTTTCTTCTCATCATCACCGCAAGACAACAATGCCTCCTTTGCCTCCTTTGTGTTATTATTGTCCCTTTTCTCAGTATGTGCCTCTGCAGGTACACACTTTAAGGGAGAGAAGACAGGAGGAGGGTTACTGTTGTTGCTGCTGCAATTGTTATTGTTATTGTTATTGTTACTGTTATTGTTAGTGTCATTGTTATTGTTATTATTGGTGTGTCTTTGTGCGTCTTTATGCTGTTGTATATTTGTTGGTGAATTATCTATCTTAGCAGCATTAGCAATACTATTAAGACATTGAGAAAGTTCTTCTTGTGTATTTATTCGCATATGAAAAACTTCTAGAAGACAACCTAAGAATAAAATAATTCCTTTTTTTTTATCAATACAATTATTCATCTTTATTGGCAAATTCTTCTCCTCATCAATACGTACAAATACAGGCCACATACGCTGAAACTCTACTGTTGCAATGTAGTCCCGATCGTTGCTGCATCTGCTGCTACTACTACTAGTACAAGCAGCAGCAGATGCAGCAGCAGCAGCAGGTGCTGCTGAAGCAGGAGCAGAGGGCTCCTCTACAGGAGGAGGTACAGGATTGGAGGTGTGGGTATGGTGTTTAGTCTCTGACTCATCTGTAGACATAAAAAGGAAAAAGAAAAGAAGAAATTCTTCTTTATATTAACAACAAGGTGTATGACGGATTGAAGGAATTCAACAACTAAATATTCATCTATTTATACACATTATAATATCCATCCTTATATTAATATGGATATTATTATAAAGAATGCATGCATATTGTATATATTAGACAAACAACTTCGTAAACATATACATGCATCTAATATATAATCACATATACATGCATACAGCTTGTTTGCATGCCATACGCGTTTTCCTGCAGTTTATACAGAAAAGGAGGAGCAGCAATTGGTACAAGTATAGAGAGATAAAAAGGAAATTAAATATATAACATAAAAAGGAAATTAAATATAAAGAGAAAATTAAAGAAGAAAAAGAAAACTCTCCCTTTACAGGGTCTGGTGTTCTTACTGCTGATCATTTTATTATTATTATTATTTATTATATTTTCTTCTTTATTTTTTCTTGAAGGAATAAAAGAAGAATCAATTGTTGTGCATGCAGGTAATTTTCTTAATTGTTGTGGATGTACAGTCCGTACAATACGAATACAATTTATATTACCATCTTCTTCCCATTTTCTTTTTTCTTTTTCTTTATTCTTTATTTCTTTTCTTCCTTCTTTTTTATTTTCTTTTCTTTTTCCTTTATCTCTTTCCTTATCCTCTTCATGATTATGCATATATTCTTCTCCTTCACTATTATCTGAATAATCCTCCAATAACTCAACCAATGACGGAGGACGATGCTCATTACTGTTGCTGTTGCTGCTGTTGCTTCTGCTGCTGTTGTTGCTGCTGTTGCTGCTGCTGCTGCTGTATGATTTCGTTTTATCTGTATTTCTTAGCCATTTTAATTTATTCAATTCTTCCCAGCATAAATGAACATTTAATGAATCAAATAATTCCTCAAAGTTAAAAGGACGACCCCATCCTTTCCCTTCTCCTTTCTTATTATTCTTTATATTTTCTTCCTCTTCTCCCTCCACCATGCACAATGAGCTGCATGCAGCAGCAGAAGCAGCAGCACCTGCTGCTGCAGCTGGAGCCTCTTCGTTTAGTTTTCTTTTGTTGCTGCTTGCTGCACCTCCTTTATCTGCCTCCCTTCTTTTTTTTTTATCTATAAATTTCCCCTCTTCGTTTTCCTGTTTTTCTTTTCCTTCCTCTTCGTCTTTCCCTCTTAGGCTATCCTCTTCTTTACCAATTTGTTTATCTCTTTTTTTTTCTTCTTCTTCCTCCTTCCCTTTTTCTTCCTTTGTTGTTTCCCCCCTCTTCTTTTCCTCTTTCTTTGTTTCTTTTTCTTCCTCAAGACCTAATGCACG
>CAJFCX010000249.1:0-26532 GCA_904066255.1 Eimeria sp. OTU-X
CACCAGGAGCAGCAATACCAGCAACAGCAACACCAGCAGCAGCTATACCAACAGCAGCAACACCAGCAGCTGCAATACCAGCAGCAGCAACACCAGCAACAGCAGCAGCACCAGCAGCAGCTATACCAGCAGCACCACCAGCAACAACAGCAGCACCAGCAGCAGCAACAGCAGCAGCAGCAGCAGGAGCAACAGCAGCAGCAGCAGCAGGAGCAACAGCAGCAGCAGCCACAAGAGCAGGGTAAGAGGGGCCCCGTGTATCTGGAGGAAACGGGACCAGTGGGGCCCTCCAAAGAACTGTCTCCTACAGGAGGATACGCAAGAGAAAGAGACCCTCTAGATGACCTTGCCTTAAAGGGGGCCCCCATAAGACAAGATCTTTATGAGGGCCTCCCCTCAGAAGCCCACAGCTTAGAGAGCTTTGGTAGTATGTATGGGCCCCCTCCCCTCTTTTGTTGATTTTAATTAACTTCTTTATGTTTTTTAAGTAATTCGAACTGCCTCTAGCTACCCAGCAAGCTAGCTAGCTAGCTAGTTTAATAGCTAGCTCGTTCAGTGGCTAGCTAGGTTTTTATACAGCTAGCTAGATAGCTACGTGGTTAGCTATACAAGGTACCCTGCGAAGCGAACGTTGTGACCAATGGACCACCCTTTTGCTTTCATAGACTAATAGGAGGATTAATCCTTTCTTATAAGAAAGCCCTAAATACCTGCATGCGGTGGTACAGGAAAATAAATGATATAATAAAGCATTAAAATACCTTTTAACGAACAAACAAAAGCAGAAAAAAATTAGCCATCGGCTGCAGGGTCACCTGCGGTAAGGGGCAAGGGGGCATGCAGCGGTTTGCATGCAAAGACGGGTTTTTTCTTCTACTATATTGTATTGTATATTTAAATGTATATTTAATTAAAAGGGGATATCATACTGCAAAGACACTGCAGCAACAAGACAAAGTTAATACAAAGAAAGCACATCTACCGGCAGCGTGTGCTTGCGGTCGAGTCGCTGTGTGTGTAGACAAGTGGTCTTTCGTTGCTGTTTTACCTCTGTCTCTGCCTCTCAGACACAATAATTTAATTGCATAAATAAATTAAATAATAAAAGAAAGAAAAGGGAGAAAAACGCAGCAAAAAGCACCCCTAGTTGCCCAGGTATCCTTAGCGGTGGTGATGTGAGGATCTCTTTCTATGTGGACCATTGGTCCATGGACCTCCCTTAAGCAGCCCAGCAGATCTAATTTAAGTGTTGCTGCCTTAAAGCCTCTTTCTACTGCCTCTTTGTCCATTAAAGCATAAGCTACATAGGAGAAAGCTGCACTGCAGCTATCGATGCACTGGAGCCTCCCCTTCACGTCACGTATCTTAAACAGCAGCAGCAACAAGAAGACGAAGAAGAAGCCCCTTTTCTCTTCTTTGTGTCTCTCTTTTGCCTTGTTCCCATGATCTATGTATGAAGCAGCACAAGGAGGAGGCGTTTATTCTGCTATAATAGGGGACGGCTAGACGGCGAAGCAGCAGCAGCAGCAACAACAGCAGCAACCGCAGAAACAGCAGTCGTTTGCCTTGTTGATTGACTACATGTGTGTCTCCTTAATAATCTGTCGTGTGTGTGGCTCTTTTTTATATAACTTATAATGGGGGACATAAGGGCAGAGTGTCTATCTCATGCTATGGCAGCAAGAAGAGAAGAATGGGGGGGCTGCGGGGGACAGTTAACGGAGGGATTAAAGTCTTTAATAGTTAGTCGTTGTTGTTTAACATGGTTAAAGACAATAGAGGCATTATTACCTTTATCTTGCTGCAGCAACAGTTGGAGACAGTCCCTTGATGAAGCAATAGCAGCAGGAGATGTACCTGTCGTTATCTCCTTTTCTTGTGTTGCGCTGCTCTCCCGTCAAACGCATGCAGTTCAGGTGTCTCTCCTGTCTCGTCTTGCTCGATGTTCAACTGTCTCTCTTTTCTTAGACTTCTCCCTCTCTTCAGCGGGTCCCCCCTCCCTCCGTCAAGGGGGGCCCCTCCTTCAGGGGGCCCCCCTCCTTCAAGGGCATGCAGGGCAGCTAGTTAAGTATCTGCTGCAGCAAATGCCCTTTGCCATAGAGCTCTCTATTGATCTACAAGCATGGGAGACTCCCTCGGGGGCCCTTGCTGCAGAGATCTTAAGACTTATATGTAGGAGTACTAGTACCCTTACTACCCTCCAGCTAAGAGGGGCCCTCCTTCATCAACGCATGCATGCACTCTTAGCCTCTGGTTGTTCTCTTTACCCTGTCCCTAGAAGGAGACGCCTGTCCCCTAGTATAGAGGCACAATGCGGCAGCAGCAAACCCCCTAGTAGTACTACTAGCTGCAGCGGCGACAGCAGCAATGTCCCTAGTAGTAATAGTCCCCCTGCGTGTCTCCCATTATCTATACACACAACCCCACAACTGCATGCGGGCCACGATAACGGAGACGATCCCATACACAGAGAAGATCCCACACCCCACACACCCCACACACCCAATATAGATATCTCCTCCCTCTCTTCACAACGCACACCCCCTACATCTGACCCTCTCTCTGACTCTCCAACACCACCCTCCCCACCACCATCAGAAGTATCAGAAACAACAGAAGCAACAGAAGCAACAGAACCCACAGCAGCAACAGCAGCAGCAACAGTAGCAGCAACAGCAGCAGCAACAGCAGCAGCAACAACAGCAGCAGCAGCAACAGCAGCAGCAGCAGGTGGTGCGGAGGAGGTGCTGCCATCTTGCGGCAGTATCTGGGGTAAGGAGGAAATGGAGGATTGGTTGGGATCGTCTCCCGAAGAGACACCTCCCCAGGTGTCTCCTCATGAAGATATAGGAGGACAGAGACAGGGGATTTATTTACCTAATCTTATTCGTTTATCTATTGAAGGTTTACAGCTGCTACAGTACCTAGGGGCCCCACACCTAGAGGAGACAGCAATCACCCTTACATCGGAGGCCCTCTCTCTTGAGTCCCTTACAACCATGTATTATGATCTTGGATCTCTTCCTCCTTCTTTAAGGGCAGGGCCCCCTCTACATGTACCCTCTTATAGACTAGGGGGCCCCCCTACCTCCTTTATACACCCCTGTCTCCCCTTAAGGTTCTTAAAGACCTATGGGAAACACCTCCATACCCTTAAGGTAGTGGGCCTAATGGGGCCCCTTGCTAAGAGCGAGCTTGCCCATTGGGCCTCAAGGGCACTAGAAACCCTCCACAGGCAGCAGCAGCAACAGCAGCAAGAGCAGCACCACGGGCAGAAGCAAGAGCATGAGCAGCAGCAAGAGCAGCAAACAGGCGTGGAGGTAGGCTCAGGCGAAAAAGGAGACGCTGAAGACGCAATGTGTGGGGCGCGCGGAGACAGCAGAGACAGATCTTGCTGCGAGTGCTGCTTGCTGCAGCAGGAGACAGCAGCAAATAAAGGATGGCTTTGCTGCTGCAGCTTAGGGGAGCTACAGGAGCTGCTAGTAGAGGAGACAAGCTTCCTTGTCTTTGTGTCTCCTCCTAAGCTACTGCAGCTAGAGGTAACAGTTTGCTGCAGCAGCGACTGGTTGCTGCTGCTAGAGTTCTTGCGCCTCTATGGGGGTTTGCTGCAGCAGCTAGCAGTGTGGGGTGACGAAGTGTCTCCTCCCTCGTTGGGTCCCCTCTCGCTTTCCTTCAGCAGCAGCAGTAACATCAGCAGCAGCTCTATCAGCAGGGTATGGGGGAAATGTCTCAGCAGCATGAGTGTCTCCGAAGAGACTCATCAATTAATTTCTTTTCTTAAGGCAAAGTCTGCAGCAGAGAGAGGAGGAGACACAGGAAAGTGCTTATACACTGCAGTAGGAGACAGCAGTAAGAAAGTGTCTGCTGTCTCCCCCTCAAGACCTATCCGCCTACAGCAATTAAAGAGTCTCCAGTGCCCCTCCTGTCTCCTTCCTGAGCTTTGCTGCAGCATTGGCAGCAGCAGCTGCAACACCAGCATCGATTTGCTGCCGAGTCTCCGTCATCTGGATACCTGGGGAGACGCCCGAAGAATTGTCTCCTTTCTGCAGCCAAAGAGACACTTGGAGACAGTTGTTGTTAGGTCTATCACTAACACAGCAGAGGCCCTTAAGCAATGCGAAAGGGATATTATACCCTTAACAGCAAGCAGCGGCAGCAGCAACAGCAGCAGAAGCGGCAGCATTATCGGCCTAATGAGCAGCAGCAGCAGCGGCGGTAGGATAGCTACAAGCAGCAGCACCGGAAGGATACCTATCAGCAGCAGCAGCAGCAAGCTACCTGTCAGCAGCAACAGCAGCGGCAGGCTATCTACTAGCAGCAGCAGCAGCAAGCTACCTATCAGCAGCAGCACCTCCTGCCTTAACAGACTGCCGCAGCAGCCCTTTTATGCATGCAGCAGCACCCCAGCAGCAGCAGCAGCAAATACCTTAATTTCTTATGAAGGGCCCGGGTGTATCCTCACCTCTTGGAGTGTATGTCCTAATCTACGTACTATTGAGGTAACTACAACTGTTGTCCCCTTTAGTGTCTCCCTTAGTGTCTGCCTTAGTGTCTCCTTTACTGTGTACTCTGCCTGTCTTTCCTTCTGTCCCTCTGTATTTTCTCCCTTATTCTGTATTTAAATATAAGTATATCCCTTTGTCTTAGCATGCCTTTCCTTGTTAATCCTCCAACACACGTGTGTCTCCTCTTGTGTATATACAGCTAACTGAACAAGCAGAATTAGCGGATCCTTTTCTTTGGTTAGGTGGGGCCCCACACCTAAATTCTTTATTTTATAAAGGTCGTCTTTTTATTCCTTTTAATAAAATAAAAGATGCATCTAAAGGATTAAAACAATTAAAATTGCTGCATGCATTAGCCCTTGATTTAACCGATTTTGAAGATAATTCAGGTGTACAGATACCTCCAGCAGAAGCAGCAGCAACAGCAGCAGCACCAGTAGCAGCTGCCGCTGCTGCTGCTGCTGCAACGGCAGCAGTGCCAGCAGTGGCGGCAACAACACCAGGAGTAGTACCAACAGAGGCCTTTAACACTGTTGTTGCTGCAGCAGCAGCAGCAACAACAGTGTTAAAGGCCTCAGCAGATGCCACAGAATCACCATCTGTTTCCTCTTGTACGCAATGTCCTTCGGGGGCAGTGGAGCAACAAAAGAGTCCTAAAGGGGTGCCCTTGGGGGGCCCCCAGGAGGGGCCCCGTCGGGGGACCCCAAAGAAATCCTCAACGGGCCCCCTTGGGGGTCCACTTAGGACACCCTCTCGGAGATTTTCTGGGGAGGCCCCTATTGGGTATCCTGTGGTGGGGCCCCAAGGGTCTGATATCCCTATTGTTGTGGGGCCTCAAGGGTCTAGTGACTCTCTTATTGTGGGGCCCCAAGGGTCTAATGACTCTCTTGTTGACGGGACCCTGCAACCCGAGGGCAGCAGATCTGCTGCTGGTAGCAGTGAGGGTTTAGGAGATGAGGAAGGTTTAGGAGATGAGGAGGGTTCAGGCGAGGGTTTAAAGGGTTTAGAGGAGCTATACGTACACCTGATGACGGCGTCTCCTTCATCCTTACGTTTACTCTTAAGTACTTGCGAGGGGTTACGTTTTGTAGGGTTTAGGAGATGTGCAGGGATTAGTGTTAGTGCTGCTGTTTATACACTCGAAGAATTAGGGTTTAGGAGACTGCAGCAAGGGGTTTTGCCAAACCCTAAATGCAGATCGTTTGCTTGCAAACTCAGTAGAGGAAGTCTTTATGAAAGATTTGTTGTCATGAAGAGAGAATTATAATAAGACAGGGTACAGATGAGACAGGACACCGATGGGGGAGGAAACAGGAGACGGGAGACGAGAGAAAGAGGACAAAGGCGAGGGACGACAGGATACAGGGTACAGGAGAAATGATGAAGGGGGCAGGAGGCAAAAGACAGGGGATAAGAATTGCGAGAGGAAACAAGGGTCAAGGGGGAGGAGACACAAGAGAACAGAAAGGAGAGAGGGGAGAGGAGAAAGGAGACAGGAGGAGGCAGTTGCACTCCTCGCGCTGCTGCTAAATCGGCAGACACAACGCGGTAGACCGCATTCGTTGCTGCAGCAGACAGAAGCGTCCGTTGCTGCTGCTGCTGCGGGAGCACAAGCCCCGTCTATGCATGGATGCATGCGTTTGCATGCAGCAGCATTTGGAGCCAGGAGCAGCAACAATACAGCATGTGGTTGCGGGTGCTTTCTCAGCTCTCAGCAAGATGGGTACAGGCAGAGGGAGAGGCGGTCCCCCCTGTGCCTTAAGTGCTGCTGGGGTGGGGCCCTTTGTTGCTGCTGCCTTTACGGCCTTGTCTCCTGTTGTGCTGCACTACATACCTCTATTGCTACAGAGAGTAAAGGGCCCCTTGCACCGTCGGGTTGGGGGCCCTAAGGACAACTTGGGGCCCCTTTAACTGTTCTTGGCATTGGGCCTCGCTTAGAGGTTTATGTGAGTAAAAGATGAATGTGCTTGCTAGTAAGGCAAACAAGGAAACCCTAAACCCTAAACCCTAAGGGAAAACGATAATAAATTAATCCCTTTTAGCAACATTTAAATAGAAAAAGATAAAAAAAGGCAGCAAAAACATCTCGAACAACAACCAAGCCTGAGGGGGCTGCATCCAGCTAGCTAGCTAGCTAGCAAGGCAGTTAGCTAGCCAGCTGGCTAGCTTCTAGCTGGCTGAGCAGGTCGGTAGGCACAATGCTACCTACTTACCCTAGCAAGTGCTTCCTAGCTACGAAACAGATAACTAGTAAGCAGCTAGCCATGAAGCAGCTAGCTAGACAAGTAAGGAGACAGCTAGTTGAGCCCTGGTATAAGGCGTTCCTCCGGAGCTATCTCCCAAGGGTCTGGCGGCTCTCTGAGGCGCATACAGGAAGGCAAGCCAAGCCATAAACCCTAAACCCTAGTCGTATGCACGCAAGATGTGCTGACTATTTCATTGATGAGAAGTGTGAGTGCCTCGTGACCAGGTTACACCGGACGCCTCTCTAAGCCCTAAACCCCAAACCGTAAACCCTAAACCCTAATCGTCATTTACGTTTGGGTGCTGAGAATATCCTTCCTTTGTATAACTTCGTCTGGTGAAGGAATATAATCTAAACAAAGACGGCCTAAATATCCATCACGAAAAAGATTTATAAAAAATAAAAACCCTCTATTTAGATCTATAGGGGGTAACGTAAACCTCTCCCTACGTCTACCTAGGGCTGTACAGATGTGACGAGATACCTGGATAATAATAAATAATGAATAATAAACAAATAATATATAATAAATATATATAATAAAAGATACCTGGATAATAATAAATAATGAATAATAAACAAATAATATATAATAAATAATAAATAAATGGTAAATAGGAGGGAGACAGCAAGGAGAACGATCTATAAAAGAAGACAGGCGAGGAAGAACGAAACGAGACAAAGAACCGCATGCACGGATTAGGGTTTACGGTTTATGGTTTAGTAGGGTTTAGGGATAGATGACTAACCTCATATATATCATTAGATGGTTCTTGTAGGCCTAATATCTTAACGTAATTAAATATTTTATTTTTATTAAGAAGAAATAAAATATAATCAGCAGCTAATTCTTCTCCTATTAATCTCTCAGGTATAATACCTAAAACACCAAGAATTAAACTACTTTCTTCATCACACTGTCTGTACACCCCACACATACGCATGCAATCATACCTCCCTATACACCCCAACAGACAAAGTCATGCAATATATGCATGCACTGTATACGACCACAGTGTATATGCAAATGCAATGCAGTGAATATATGCTATACATCCATCCACCGCGTGCACACTTTGCATGCATGCATGCATGCATGCACGCAAGGCGTACTTCGGTAACAGTATACCGGGTGTATCCATACAGAAGACTTTAGGGCATTGCGTTAATTGAAAGGAAGAAATTTCCTTCGTTAAACCCGGTAAACTTCCTGTCTTTGCCATTGTTTTCTCTGTAAGAAAATATAATTAAATAGTATTTATTTATTTATCATTAATTACTTATTACTATTTTATTTTAGCTATTAATGTGTACAAGGATAGCCTTTATGCTCTTCCCTCTGCAGACCAACGACTACTGACTAAGGAGAGATACAAGGGCTTAGGGTTTAGGGTTTGACTCACTGACGCCTTCAACAAGTTTATTGCCGGGCTTGCCATGGAAGCTAGCCTGAATGTACAGTGCGCATGCAGCCCCAAAGAAAGAGGTTTAGGGTTTAGGGCTTGACCAGAAGGTCTATAATAAAGGCTGTTGAATACTGAGTGTGTAGGGTTTACGGAGAAAGCTAGGGCTTTGAGTACATTAAGAACCAGGGATATCTCCATGTATAGTGTTTAGGGTTTAGGGCTTAGGGTTTACGGAGAAAGCAAGGGTTTTGAGTGCATTAATAACAGATGATTTTCCTGTATTAGGTAAACCCGCGAGTAATAACCAACGACCAATAGAATTAAAAGGAGAAGAAGAAAAAGAAGGAGATAAAATAAATTCCGTTATCTTATTCAAGCCCCGTCGTTTAATTGCAGACCCTGCAATACACTGCATGCATGCAATCATACGCATGCATGCAGGAAAGCACATTCATGCATTCAATAAGATAAATGCAACAAAATGAATCCAAACGAAAAAATGCATGCATGCATGCATGCATGCATTTTATCGTTTGGATTCATTTTGTTGCATTTATCTTATTGAAAGGAAACAAAAAAGGAGAAAACCCTAAACCCTAAACCCTCAATCGCTGAATTACCTCTAAGCCAGCAGCTTGAATTAGACTTTGCGCCCTCTGAAGATAGCAAAGAGGCACACACTCATACTATAAACCCTAAACCCTAAACCCTAAATAATTTGTCCCCTACAGCCGTGGAGCGAAGACGATGCCTCCCGTCTCAGCCAAAAGCATTGCAGCCCCGTAAACCCTAAACCCTAAGCCCTACTTTAAGATCTGCAGGTGCAACTAAGTCGCATTTATTAAGAAGGACAAGACGCTTTAAATTAGAAGGAGGTTTTATAGCAGATAAACACCCACGAGATGTTAATGGGGCCCTTGCATCCCGCACCTGCAGCAGCAGCAGCAGTTGCAGCAGTAGCAGCAGTAGCAGCAGCACCAACAGCAGCAGAAGCAGCAGGATGCCCAGCAGCAGCATTAATATCATCATCAGCAGCAGAAGCAACAGCACCGTTAATGTCATTAGCAGCACCAGAAGCAGCAGCAGCACCCGTGTCCGCATCAGCAACAGCAGCAGCACCACCACCACCACCACCACCGTCAGCAGCAGCAGCAACAATATAACAAACCTCAACAAGACAATCAACATTCTTTATTGTCTTTTGTAGTTGTACAGCACCTCTAGACATATGCGGAGGGAAGAAGGGGGCCCTGGGGGCCCTCCTTACAAAATGCTGCCGAGGTACAAAATCAGGATACTCGCAGCTTCTACCAATATGGGGGCCCCCATGGGGGCCCCCACCAGAGGGATGGAGTACCCCTTCTAGGGGCGGGCCTTCCGCCTCCCCAAAAGCGCGTGATCGGGGGGCCCCTCTAACAGCTAACAAGAAGTCGCTAGCTAGGGGGCCCCCAGGGACCCCCAAGCCCCAGGCCTTCTGTGCTGCCTTACCCCGCATGCAGGAGAACTGCAAGGAGGCCCCCAGAAAAATACGGCCCCCCTAAAGGAACATGCGTGTAAGGGGGGTCCCTGCAACAGCAGCAGAGGTGTGCTGCTGCTGATGCTTCTGCTTGTGCACCTTGGTGTGCAGGGGCCCCTTAGTATGTCTTGGGGTCTATAAAGTGGTTGGTAAGTCCGTTTAAGTGTATTAAGCAAACAAAGGAGGAAAAGTGGAGTAAAAGAAGAAAGGACGTGTGTTTGCAAGAGAGAACAGGGGGGCCCTGCTGCTCGATAGGGGGAGGACGGAGGGGGCCCTGTGAGATGGCATACGTATGTTGGTCCTAAGCTGCAGCAAACTAATTATTAACAATTAAATCATCTATTTTAATAAAAAGACGAATAAAAAGAGTAATTATCTTTACATGTTAATATGGTTGCATACAACAAGTGGTCGATGCTCAGGGCCCTCGAGGCACTTAGCGGGGGCCCTTGCCTGCTGTAGCCTGTGGGCCCCGGGGCCCCCGGGGAAACTCGTTGGGAAGTTGGCGCCCTATCCCATTGTTTATTACATTATTTTCCCTCGTTTTCCGTCTTTCTACTTTAAATAACAGAATAGAAGTAACTCCTTAAGGGGAGTCTTTGGTACTGACCCCCAAGAGGGGCCCCACACCAGCAAAACGGTCCCTTGGGGGCCCCCTTGGCTGCAGCAGAAGGCTGTAGCAGCAGCAGGAGACAGTAGGTGACGGAAGGAGAAAAACGCCGAGAGAAGGAGCCAGTGTCCCCTAGGGGAGGAATTAAATGAAGAGGGGAGGAAGAGACAATAAGGGGCAAAGTAGAAGAAAAGGAGACATATGAGGGCCGGCTCTTCCGCCCCTCGGGGGGCCCCTGCAGCAGCAGGGGCCCTACAAAAGTTAATAGAGGCCCTAACAGCATATTTAGCTTATGATATAGATGCTCAAAAGGTACTCAAGTGTATGTACACCGCAGCACCTGGAAGAAGATCCTTCCTGCAGCAATCTGCTTCAGCAGATCCTGCTGCAGCAGAAGCAAAAACGCATGCAACAACAAAGAAGATAACCTCGCAGCTTGCTGCAGCTAGCGTTCTGCTGCATAGGGCCCTAGGAGCAGCAAAAGAGGAGGAAGGATCAGGCAACCCTCAACAGGGGCCCCCCAAAGCGGAGGGCTCCCCGCTGCAGCAGCAAGAAGAAGCTCTCTATGTTGGCATATGCGGGGTCGAATTTTGGATGCAGCATGTGCAGCAACTGTTTGCTGCAGATGCAGCAGCAGCAGCAGCAGGAGAAGCAACAGAAGAAGCAGCTAATGATATGACACTTATATGCCGGGAGATGGAAGGTCTTATCGCTCCCGTTGCTGCTGCTGCAGCAGACTCAAAGGTATCCCTTGCTGCTGTTGTTGTTGTTGCTGCTGTTGTACATGCATGCATGCTTTGCAGGCATCTTAGTGACCTTATGTATAATGTATCCCTGTTTTTGCTGTTGCTGCTGGTGTTGCTGCTGCTGTTCCTGGTAGTGTACTGCTAATGCTATTACATTTGTTGTTGCTGCTGCTGCTTCTGCTGCAGATATCCTTACCAACACGGAAGGCAGCGCTTGAGGTACTGCTTATGATGGCCGTTGTCTCCTTGGGAGGCCCCCAAGATCTGTTGCAAGGGGGCCCCCATGAGGGTAGGGGGGGCCCCTCCTCGGGTATAGCAACAAAACGGAGACAAACAGTAAAACGGATACTGCGTAAAACCCTGCAGGGTATTGTGGGGGCCCCTGGAGAAGCAACAGATGGGGCCTCGATTGCTCTAAGAGTAAGACTGTACCCTCCATTAGGGGCCCCCGTTATTATAATTTATTTATTAATTATTTATTATTTCCTGCTTGTTATTTATTTGTTATTATTTAATTTATGCATTTACATGTATTGCTCACTAGGCTGCATGCCTTGCTGGTGGTGCTGCACCTGCTGCTGCTGCTGCTGCTTCTTCTGCTGCGCGTTTGTGTGCAGGAGGCATCTGTGCATGCAGCGCATGTGGTGTTACACTGGAGGGGTTTATCTCGTGGGGCCCTTCGTGTTGCTGTGGGGCCCCTTGCTGCCGCTCTCTTAGATGCAGCTCAACGGGGGGCCCTCCTACGTTCCAATGCTGCTGCTGCTGTCAGTTAGGCACTTGTTTTCCCCTCTTATTCCCTCCTCCCAGTAGCAGCAGCAGCGGCGTTCCTCTCTCGTGCCCCCTTATGTCTCTTTATATCACCTTTTGTTTTATTTCCCCGTCTATGTTTGTCTCCGTTTTTGCTGCTGCAGCTTGGCCGTTCTCTCTTATGCCGCCTCACTTGGCTCTTCCGTTGCCCTCCACACCAGGGAGAGGCCCAGCAGCAGCAGCAGCAGCAGCAGCAGCAGCAGAGGTCCCCCCTTGGTATCCCCTGTCTCTTCTCTGAGCTTCTTAATAGTACACAGCAAAGTATTAAATCTCTCGTAGAGGCAAACAAAGACAATAAATTAGGATGCCCTACAAGAGGTCCCCAGCGCTTCCTTCTGCTGCGCTCTTTACAGATCGTCCGCGACTTGCTCCTATGGGGTACGCTGCTGCTGCTGCTGCTGCTGCTGTTGCTGCTTTTGCTGTTGTTCCTGTTGCATCCGGTGCCGTTGCTCCTGTCGTTGTTGTTGGTCCTGTTGCTTCGTGGCAGTGCCGATTGTGCTCCTGTTTCTGCTGCTTTTGCTGCAGGTGCGGGTCAGGCATTCCCCTCTCAAGGAGCCGTCTCTTCTTCCTTGCAGCAGTGCGAGGGGGAGGGGGGCCGTTTTCTTGTACTGAATGTTCAAAGTCTTGGGGAGACACTTCTTGCTGCACTTGCTGATTGCTGCGAGGCATTTGCAAGGAATGCTGCTGCTGCGGCTGCTGCTGCTGTTTCTGCGAATGCACCATCCGTTGCTGCACAGCAGCAGAAGCAAGAACAGCAACAAGAACTGCTACAGAAGCAACAGGAACTGCAACAGCAACATCAACAGAACCGGCAACAGAAACAGCAGCAGCTGCAGCAGCAGATT
Organism: Eimeria sp. OTU-X; assembly: GCA_904066255.1. Lineage (NCBI taxonomy): Eukaryota > Apicomplexa > Conoidasida > Eucoccidiorida > Eimeriidae > Eimeria > Eimeria sp. OTU-X. The sequence continues at coordinate 12,681 of CAJFCX010000249.1, forward strand.
CCAAGGAGAGGCGGCAAGGGAAGCCAGAAGAAGTGGAAAAAGCAAATGCAGCAGCTGCAGCAACAGCAACAGCAGCAGCAGCAGCAGCAGCATAAGCGCACGTCTTCTGTAGTAGTTGAGCCAAGCGACAGCTCAGAGGTAGAAAGCGACTCGGGAGAAGAGTGCAGCAGCAGTAGCAGCAACAGCAGCAGCGACAGCAGCAGCAGCGACAACGGCAGCAGCTACGCGAGCTGCAGCAGCAGCAGCGACGAGGCCCGACGCACAAAGCCGATGAAGCGAAAGCGGAAGCTCTCGGAGGATTCAGCAGCAGCAGCAGCAGCCGCAGATCTGGTGTCTGTACAGCTGGATGAGTTACCTGAAGCAGAGTTGACAGCAGCAAATGCAGCAACACTAGAAGCAGCTGTACATGCTGCTGCTGCTGCTGTAGAGGTTGCAGGAGAAGCAGGAATATTACCTTCTTTACCTACCTTTATTAAGATATTAAAAGTCCTTTTAACGTTAGTTTGTCTCCTTCGCTGTCTCCCTGTCTCCTCTTCCCTTATCTGTCTCCTTTCTTCTTATCTGTCTCTTTTGTGTCAATGTTTATATGCTTCCTTTTTCATCGGTGTGTCCCCTTTTTCTTTGTGTCTCCTTTTCTCTTTGTCTCTTTAGGCCTCTCCCTGTGTCTTTTTTTCTCTCTGCTTCTCTTTATAAAATAATAGTAATAATAATAAATAGTAATAAATATAACAAATATTTTTTGTATGTCTTGTGCGTGTGTCCTCAGCTATTCTTCTCCTCTATATAATACAATATTTGCTGCTCGTCATGGGGAGTGTCTCCTTTTATTTGTTAGGTGTCTCCTTCGTTGCTGCAGCGCCTTGTCTCCTTATGTGCTGCGTTTATGCTTGCTGCATGCAACGTCTGTCTCGAAATTCCTTTGCTGCTGCCCACCGCAGCAGCAGCAGCAAGCTGCTGCTGCTGCTCGTATCTGTCTCCTTCTTGAAGACGGCAGCAATCAAGGGGTCTCCTTTCCTAAGAAGGCGACAGTCTCATCTACTCATAAACACAAGAAGAGACACAACAACAGTGAGCAGTACACATGTATATTAGTTTATACACCAATAACAGCTTCAACAGCAGCAGCAACACCACCAAGAACAGGAGTAGCAGCAGCAGCAGCAGCAACGGCAGCATGCATGTTGATCTTTTACAATGTGTGTAATTGTGTGTGATTATCCTCAGAGGGAGGATATCCAGATGTTTTAAGTGTTGCTGCTGCTGCGGATACACCTTGGGGTGTACGTACACCTGAAGGGGAAGAAGGTCTTATCTTGCAAACCCATGCATGGCGCAGCACATGTGGATTACTTAAAGAATTGTTGCATGCAAAAACGCGTGCATTTTGGGGTCTTTCAGGGATACAGATACAGGCATTCGTTGATGCTCTTGTCTTAGGCGTCATCTCATCGTAAGACTCGGGCTCCTGCTGCTGCTGCTGCTGTTCCTGCTGCTGCTGCTGCTGTTCCTGCTGCTCTTCCTCCTGATGCTGCTGCTGCTGCAGAGTATCCTATGGAGGAACCGGCAGGGATAGTCTCTGCTGCTGCTGGGGTGTATTCATTGAGGGCTATTGGGTATTGCATGCGTTTGCTCTGTGGGGCTGTGGGTGTGTACTGTGCGTACACGTGCAAGCATACATGCATGCTGCATACATGCATCCATACCTAGATGCATGTATGCATTTTTGTGCATGCGTTGTGCAGGGGCCTTGCGTGGGTCCCGGGGAGGGGGCCCCAAACCTTTGCATGCGCGGTTACTTCAGATCCCCCTTCTCTTATAGCAGCACTGCAGCTGCTAACTGTCTCCCTCAGTAAGGCTCTAAACCCTAATCCCTAAACCCTAGGGTTCTCTAAACAGTAGTCCTTTGCTTCTTAAGGAGGACCAGGCAAAGTAACTTGTGGGGAGAACAAGTTGCATGCAACGGTTAAGGTGCTTAGGGTCTAGAGTTTTGCACTTTGTGGCAAAGAGTTTAGGGTTGAGGGGTTATGGAGGTTTAGGGTTTGCAGTATGTACAGTAGAGTTTGGTGTGTATGTGCTGCTGCTGCAGATGTCTTTGTCCCTCCACCTGCAACTCTTCGTGCTGCTTCATCCTTGCTGCAGCGCTTGGAGGTTTGCTGCTGCAGCGACAGCAGCAGGAGCCCATGGGGCCCCCCTGTGCCTGGCATGTGGGGCCTCGAACTGCTGCAGGAAGACACACCAGGCAGCAGCGGTGGTCCCACGACGTTGCTGCTGCAAGAAGCTGCTGCTGTCTCCGGCACTGCAGCACGAGGGGCCATTACGGCCGCTTTGGGGGACCTCAGCATCGCTATTCGAAATGCCGCATGCAGTACGCGCACCCATACACTGCAGCAACAGCAGCAACACCAACAGCAGGAGCAGCGTGCAGCAGCAACCAGGTGCTGCTGCTGTAGACGTTGCTGTGCATCTGTGTGGTTAAATGGAGGAGAAAGTAGCCTGCGTTTGTCTCCTTGTGGTGTTTTGCTTTTATTGTGTTTGTGTGAATGTTTTATGTTGTTTTGTCTGCAGCAGCAGCAACAGCCGGAGCAGCAGCAGAGGGAGAGACCCCAGTAGAAGGAGAAGAAGGGACAGCAACACGCTTCTTGCTGAGGCCAGAGCAGCTATACATACACCGCGACACCCGTGTCGGCAGCAGCAGAGCTGCTGCTGCTGTCTATGCTGCATGCAGCACCAACACTCTTAACCTAACTGCAGCACAGCAGGGCCACAACTGGGGTGCCAATGGGGGCCCAAGCGGGGGCCAAAATGGGGGCCCGACACCCAGCAACGGAAGGTTCAGGGCCACCTCTCAACAGCAAACGTTAATTGCTGCTCCTACTCCCTCAATAGCTGGTCCATACAGACAGCACCAGCTGCACGCAGGCAATGCAAAAGACACGCCTGCTGCTTCTGCTGCTCCTCCACCTTCTGCGCTGCAGCAGGCAGCTCCTCCTGCACCCCCACCGGCAGAGCCCCTGCGGGCCCCCGATAGGGACAGCAGAGACAACAGAGACAGCAGAGACAACAAAGAGAGTAGAGTCGCAAGAGACAGCAGAGACAAGGGCAGGGAGGACAACAGTTGCACCCTCGAAGTGCTGCGGGCGACGCCAAGTCGTGCTGCAGCGCATGCATTTTTGTCTGCTGTTGGGGCAGGTTTCGGGTTTCGTACAGGGCAGCACGAAGCAACAAGCAGCAATGAACACACAAATACAGCAAGACAGCAGGCAGCAGCCTTCATCCCACCAGCAACTGCTGTAGATCCTGCAGCAGCAACAACAGCACCGGCAGCAGCAGCAGCTGCTGCAACTGTTGCTGCGCCCGAGGACAAGCCAGATCGGAGGGGGCACGCGAAGCAACGACGTAGAGAAGAAGCATCTGCAGCAAGAGCAGCAGCAGCAGCAAAAGACCAGGATGGCGATGGGAGGTCAGACGATGAGGTAGTTATCCTTGAAGAGGGAGCCACCCAACTAGTGTCTCTGCCCAACAATAAGTCTGCAGCAGCTGCTGCTGCTGCAGCTGCTGCAGCAGCAGCGGCTGCCGCTGCTGTCGCTCAGGCAGCAGTAGAGGGGACAAGCTGTGCAGCTGCAGGCACCAGGCTCCCCCTGCAGCCACAACAAACCCACCGTCCGGGGACTCTGTGGGGGCAGCAACAGCAGCAGCAGCATTTGGGCAATGACGCTTCTTCAGAGCAACGCGCGAGAGCGCGTATCCACGAATTGCTTCAATGTAAGCCTGAGCATCCCCATTCGAGCCACATGCATGCAAGCAGTATACAGACACTGTATGCATGCATGCATTGCTCCATGCATGCATGCATACAGTGTCTGGGTACCTTTCTGGTGTACCTTGTGGTGTCTATTTATTGTTAGAGGCATTAATTACTGTGCGAACTTTGTGTCATTAAAAGAAGCGAGTTATGCCGTATGTACGCAGCAAGGAAGAAAAGGGGTTTGCTGCTTGCAGCTGTGCTGCTGCCTTGTGCTGCAGCGGACTCGGAGTCCTCGGAATAGACGTCAAATCTAAACGGCCAAGACAGAATATCCAAGCACGTTCAAGCCCAGTGCACGCATGCATGCAGCCATGCATGGAGTACCATGCAGTATTATGCATGCATGCACACAGCACCGTGCAATAGCATGCATGCGTGCATGCAATTCGACCATGCAGTAGCATGCATGCGGCAGACACCATGCTCTCCTGCACGCATGCAGCTTCAGCAGCAGCGCGCGCTGGAGGTGTATATACAGCAGGAAGTGTCCTCATTCTAATGCGAGCTGTAGTGGGTTTATTGTCTCCATGACTACAGCGCATGCATGCATTATTATGTGTCTCCTTCCTTCTTCCTATTCCTCTTTTCAGTGTCTCTGGGTCTCCTTATTCATATTAGGTCCGACGGGCCTCAACATACAACTCAGTCGCGGACCTGTGTCTGTGCTGTGTTTTCGTCCTGCTGCTACAGCAGGCGCTTGCTGCTGCAGAAGCAGCAGCAGTGAACTCTCTACATGCGTGCATGCAACGGTGTGCCGCTTGCTGCAGAGGACCGAAGCGGGGGAAAGGGGAAGGAATGTAGGATGGATAAGGTATACACTGTCTGTCCACTGTCTGTATATTCTTGGCTGCCGCCTGCTGCAGCAGCATCTTGTTCCAGCAGCGTCCTGCTATAGCAGTGTCTTGCTGCAGCAGCATCCTGCTATGGCAGTGTCTTGCTACAACAGCATCTTGTTGCAGCGACTTCCTGCGCTGGCAGCATCCTGCTGTAGTAGCATCCTGTTACTGCAGCATCCTGAAGCAGCAGGATCTTGCTGCAACAGGTATCTATAGGCGTTTGTTGCATTTCCGTCAGTTTTATGTTAGGCGTTGTTATTGTGTCCCTTTTCTCCCTTCCGCATGCATGCATTTGAACGCATTTTCCTTTAAAAATGGCGACACTTTTGCATGCGAATTGCAATTAGGCCAATTGAAGATTTAAATTGCCCTCACGGATTCACTGCTTGACCTCTGAGAGCTGCGGAAAACAGAAGAGGCAAAGGAAACCAACATTCCAGTATCTTATCCGCCACCCCAAACCCTAAACACGCATGCGTATTGTATATTTGTTAAAGCTTCAGCTATCGAGTTTATTGGTTAGATAAGCTGCATCTAATTGGGATCGAGAGCTAGAGGATATATCATCATATGTCACTGTTGTGCTGATGATTTTAATTAATTTAGTTGTGCGTGTTTGCAATAGTTTATTCCTACTGCTGTTGGGTTTTGTGGGCTGCTCTTCTACCCACCCAGCTTGGCTCCGCAACACTCTGCCCATGAGAGGCCTCTCTTCGTCAAAATCGCCAGACCTGAAAAAGCATAAATAAATAAAGAGATGTTGTTTCTTCTTGCATGTATGCTTGAATGCGTGTCTTGGGTTTAGGGTTTAGTGTTTAGGTTTTAGGGTTTTGGTGAGGTCTCACGTAGACATGGAAGAACTCGGTTTTTGTCCGAATTCATTTTGGTGTTCCCTGAAAACATTGACCGGGAGGAGCACAAATTAAACACATTTATTAAGAATATCTTTATATAATTCAATTGTCACTTATTACTACTGCATTGCGTATATAATTAAATTGTTGTTTTATTATGAGAGAACCACTATGGCTTCGGCTGCGGCTGCCACTGTCGGCATATCGGCTTAAACACGAAAACGCCTGCATGCATCTGCGGTGCAGGCATCCACATAGATACGTGTATCATGCTTTGCATGCACACAAGCATATATACAGATAAATACCTTTATTCAACAGAACAAATGGCAAGTACGCGCACGCACGTCTCCAGAAGCTGACTAAAAAAAGCTGCGAGCTCCTCAAAGAATTGATTCATTTTTTGCGTAATGATTACTCCTAGTAACATCAATAAAAGCATTATTTGACTAGAGTTTGCACAGCAATGAAAATGGATTATTTCACAATTCACGTTGTTGAAGAAAGCTGCATGCATATTAAAGAGTTGGCTCACCTCTGTGTCGCACAGGCACCTAAGGCCAACATAAAGACGCCAAATACGACAATTAAAGCTCCGCATACACCTAAGACGATCCATAGAATATTTAGATGGCCGATTTGATCAGCAAGGCTCTTTGAGTCCTCTAGCATGCTGTCCTATACAGAAACGCATGCACTCTTGCATTCAGGAAACCTGTAAAAAGGGGGCGACTTTGTATGCAGAAGCCAGTTGCTTATAGCAATCAAGTCTCAATGCATCGAGTAAACAGCTTGGAAGATGTAGTAAAATGCATTTAATTTTCTCCTCCACGGCAACTTGCATAATAAGCACATTCTCCGAAATGTAGGGCTTAAAACTTACATTAGTGGCCACGGAAGACGCAATTGACGGCATTTCGTTGCATCCCAAGACAACCGTCCAATTAGTAATTGTCTAGGGAAAAACTAAACAGAAAAGAAAAAAATAAAGAGAGGTGTTTCCTCGGTCTCCACCACCGCCCCGATTGGTTGACAGACTCCTCTACGGAGACGAGTAAGGCATTATTCCCCTCTTTTTTCACGTTTCTCAGTTTCAACTTGAACTAAAAAGGAAAGAAATGTTTAAAAAGTCAGAAGATAAAGCAAGAAGTATCTTCAAAGCACGGGATCGCCAATGGCAGCCGCTGGCACTGGCATTCTCCCGCTGAGGCCATTTGATAATGTAGAGCCTATACATGCGAATACTTTAACTTAACTTAACTTTAAATATGAAAATACAACCCTAGTGTTCAATTTTAATGAATAAAACAACAAAATTTGGTTTCATAGGAGCGAGTCGCACACGCTGGTCACAGCAGCTGCTGCTGCGCTCGCGACAGTCTGCAGCATAGGGCACACAGGAGGCCACCAAAGGAGGTGTAGATATAGTGTAATCCAGGGGAACAATTCATTTTTCTTAATTAATGTGCACTATGTAGCCAACCGGTTACTATAAATACCTGGAAAAGTTTAGGAAAGCTGTTGATGCAACCTAATATTGACCACTTAACCACTAACAAAATGTGGCGATCGAAGGGTGAGTACGACGATGATGGGGTGACTGTTGGCGTGTGCTTTGTTTGTATCATATATTCAATCATTATTTTTGTTTTGCTTTCACAAAAATTCCGCCAAACAATATAAGAACGTCTGCTTTATACAGTTTCTCCTAAAGTCTCCCTCCTGTTGTCACACCAGTAACGAGTCGCAGGAAACCGCGGGTACTTCCCTGTAGACCGTTAAATTAACAAGCAATTAGATGACTATTTTCTTCTCATGTTTGACGTTAGGACTATAGTATTCATAGCATTAATATTCATAACTGTAATCGTAAACACAAAGATAAAAGCCTAGGTAAATGAGGAAACGGTAATTATGTTGTGCGGAGACGGCTGTTTATATGCCGTAAATTAAGCTTTTATAAATTTGTTTTAAGGCAAATAAACAGCCGTCTCTGTATAATTTAATTAATGCTTGCCCATTTATATATATTTTTCCTGCAGCAAAAAGAAAATTTGCAAATAAGGACAGCAAGGATGTGTCGGCAAACAGCAGCGGGAGTATGCCTTCATCCCGATGAACCCTGCACAACAAACCCCAATCCCAATAAACCCTATAGCCTAGACCCAAAACCATAAAACCATCTAGTTGCAAGCTACTCGTTGCCCCACTAGGCTCGCTAATAATATTTGTTGAGCTAGTAACGGCTTTGATGAGGGAGAAGAATCCAGACTTAGTCAACGGAGTTGCAGGCGCCGCATTTAGATTACATAGCTATTCAATTTCGCGCGTGTTTGCACTTTCTGTTGAATGTTTCTCCCTCCTTTTGTGAATATATACATCTATGCAATAGCGTGGCCTTGTTTATCAGCTTCAGATACTGTTATGATCTTTAGTGTGACGTGTAAACAGCATCGTAGATTCTGTTGATTTCCTTCAGAGGAGGTTCAGGGGTCTTGATTGCGTGGCTGTAGTACATACAAGGTATCTGCCGTAATGCATGTGTTATTATGTGTGATATAATCTGTCAGAAATGCAGTGTTTTATTGGTACAGCAGAAAGGGTGTAGCGGATTAGATAGAGGATCCCCGCCCGTGTGTGCAGGTGTGCAAACACCCTAATGGGAAACCATGCAGAAAAATGTCGTAAATAAATAATACTGCATGCCTGCCCTCGGAGAAACCAACAACTTTAGAGAGCTTCCAGATACCAGACAGAGGACTACGTGGAAACGCCTGCTCTACGTATGAGGAGATTTACGACAAAAGGCAAACACGTCGTGCAGAGAATAAAACATTATTTTAGGAATAAAAACAAAGACAATACATTAAAAGAATGCCGTTAACAAACGCAAAGGAGAAAGAGAACAAGGCTAAACTTAATACCCTTGTTGAACTCAACAATTGTCCGAGGATCACCATTCACCTTGCAAAGACAATAGTGCATGGCATCAGTGAACTAATTAATTAAAAGTAAATACATTTTGAATTTGGTTTTACATTTTATACTTATTTTATTACTTGAAAGCCAAACTATGCGGCAATGGTGACGGACGATGTGCTCGCGTGCCTGTTTGGCGGTAGAGTGTCCAGTGGCCCTCCTCCATCAAATCAACCCACATGAGGAAACGCTTAACTTTAAATGCAATAAACTAGAATCAAATTTATTTTGATTAATATTACGTGAGTTTTAGCTAAACGGAATGAACAATTTCAGGTGAATATCCAGTGGAAGTTTGCACCCGCATTCGAGTCGCGAGTGGTTTTCCTGGCTCCATAAATGGGTCGTCTGCCGGCTTTTGCCGCCCATAATTTTCCGTTTTCATTTGATTTTCAAGTTTTAATACAGCTTGCATTGGCACTGCGCTTCAATCAAGAACACGTTTTTCCTTATTTCAAAACCAGTAGCGCTCCCACCCACCGGCATTGAGGTGGCGATCACCCACCGTAGGAGGCTGCAAATTGGCTTTGATCAACTGCAAAAAAGGCAACCAAAAACAAGAAACTCTCATTAATTACTCTTATGTAAGTTCAATACTTCCCGCAGCCCCTCATGTCCTCCAGCAATCCGTTTACAGTTGTGTCTGAACGGTCATGTCATCATTGCGGCGTGTTATGAGCTGCAGCGCTGCGATCTGCAATGAAAGGCACCGCTGTCCCAAGTGAACAGCCCCCTAAAGGGGCCCCTAGAGAAGAAACTGCAGCACTTCTTCCTCAGCAGTGCCCTGCAGCAACCACCCCCCTCGCTCCTCCAGCTGCATCGGGGCCCCTTAGTGCCCCCCATCATCCACCGCCAATAACTGCAACCGCCAAACTTCCCCCCTGCGTGAAATGCTCGAGAGGTTTTCTCGATATCACTGAGTTGCTGCGGCAAGGCCTCCCAAGTCAGCTTTATTGCAACAAACAAACAGCAAAGGGCAGATGGCATCAATAAATAGATAAATATAAATATGCATATATTAATATATAACTGTATTTGCTAGCATGATAACACGTTAGGCGCAAGGATTTGTATAGAAGGGGCTGCTGTGGGCACCTTTAAGATGCAGCTTAGAGATATTAATGCGTCTAACATAAGCATCGACTGTATGTACAGTTGGAAGCCTGTGTGTTGAATATGCAGCACTGCCTCCTAACATCGTTTTAGGCGGCAACAGCAGAACATTTGTGGATTATGTACCGGTGAGTCTCTGTGGAAGCAGCAACAGCAGCAGCAGCTACCACGGCAGCAGCAGCAGGAGCAGCCGCAGCCGACGTGTTTGTGCAGTATCGGTGGAGGCATATTATGTGTTGTGTGTGTTTTGTGTCTTTCCTTTTTTCTTGTTAGACAGCTATGTTGCCTTATCCTGTAGAGGAGAATATTTGGCTTGGAGGTCCCCGGCCTGCATGTGTTGCTTCAATACCTAATAATAGCAACACTGCAGTAGCAGCAGCAGCAGCACCAGCGGGAGAAGGAGCAGGAGATGTCGATACACCTGAATGCCCTGAGAGGGATCTAGCACGACTTCTGCCATATGTGCAGGTTCAAGCAGCAGCAGCAGCAGGTAACATCTCCCCTCGTGACCAAGTTGCTCTGATGCAGCGGCTGCTGCTTCTGCTGCTGCCTTTGCTGCAGGGCCAAGGGCCCTCACACACCTTTCTTCGCTGCATGTTCTTCAAGCAGCCCCTTCCCCCTATACTGAGTGCCTATAAAGCAGGACACTGGAAATCAGCCTCACCAGCACCAGCAGCAGCAGGATCAACTGCTTCTGGTGCAGCAGCGACTGCTTCTGCACAGGGGAAAGCACATAAAGACTCAGCACAAGCATCTGGAAGGCCCCGCGGTGCATCAGCAACAGCAACACCAGGCCGTGCAGCAAAACCAATGACAACAAGAACAACAGCTGCAGCAGCAAGCTCCGTGCCTGTGTTTGTTTTTGCTGATGATGATCCTCCTGCCTTAGCTCTGACTTCCCGCTTAGGTTTGCTGCGGTTGTTTTGTGCTGTATACGCACGTCTATGTATTCGTTTGCATGCGCTGGGTTGTTTTGGGGCTTTGGAGGGTTTAATGTTTGCTGACGAAGCAGAGATGAGCGCCGTTGACACCGCATGGGATATGTTGGTGCGGCTGGGGCCTAAGCCGCCGCAGCGGAGGCAGCAACAGGGAGGAAGGCTATCGCAGCAGGAACTCATAGATACAAGAGAAGAAGAATTTGCTGCTTGGGCTACAGACAGCTGGCCAATAGGGGATACTTGCTTTACCGAGCTACTCCTCTGGAGAGGCCTCGAAAATCCTGCTGCTCCTGCTGCTGCTGCTAAGAAACCGCGCTTTCGCTGCAGGCAAGACGGCCTGCTGCAGGCACTCCCTGAGGCAGCGCAGCTTCTGTCTGCCGACGAAGAAGCAGAAGCAGGTGAAGTCTGTATACATCTGCTTCTTCGTCTTCATCTGCTTCTTTCCTAGGAAACCAGCAGCATTTGCGTGCATGCATGCAGCTACATATGCATGCATATATGCATGCATATGTAGCTGCTATTCTGTGTAGTGTTGTGTGTGGTGTTGCGGCTGTGCGTGTGTGCGCATTCAGCTGCTGCTCTCTGCTGCCGCTTCCTGCAGCTGATGGGTCTGTTAGTTGAGTGTTTGGCTGTAATAGGGGACTTAGAAGCTGCGTGGCTTTCCCCTTATGATCCTCGTCCTTTTATTGCTGATAATGAGGACGAAGTAATAAAAAACCTTAAATGTCCACAGTTCATTAATAAATGTAAATATCTACAAAAATTTGGCTTAACACCTGATGGCCCCTCTCTACACGCTGGACTCAACTCCATAGATGAGATGCTGCACCTCCTGCAACAAAATGTGTGGCTACATCCACTCCCGTGCAGCAGCAGCAGCAGCAGCAGCACCTTTGATGTAGAGCTCTGTTTCAAGCCTTTTTATCGTCATTTTCGTGGCCCGGTATTACTTCCTCCTGCTCCTGTATGTACAGCCTTTTATGGAGAGACAACAGGTTATCTCTTGCTGCTGCTGCTGGTCCTCTATTGCTGCTACTGTTGCTGCTACTGTTGCTGCTACTGTTGCTCCTACTGCTGCTGTTGTGGTGTGCTCAACGCGGTTGTCTACCTGAGCTGGCACGGCGCTGGGTGCTTTTGTCGTTACAGCTGCTGTAGCTGTTGCTTCTCTTGCTACTGCTGTTACAGCCTGTGTTGCTGTAGCTGTTGCATGCATGCATGGTGTGTATTTTTGCATGCAGGTGCCTAGCGTGAAGGGGTTTTGTTGTGCATTAGCTCGTATGTTGGGGAAGTTTAATTATATGTTGTCTGGTTCATGGGAGACAGACGTTCCCCCTTGTGTACCCTTAAGTTGGAGTTTTCGTTTAACCCCTGTGCTGCTGCTACCTCGTGTGCTGCTAGAGGATGTATTTACGTCTTTACCTGAGCACGAAGAAAGCCAAATACGGGGAATTAATTGGGTTATTCCTAGTCTGGCCTCTTGTGTTGCTAGACAAGGAACGGATCGCCGTGCAATGCATGCAACATGCCCTGAACACGGCAACGCTGCTGCTGCTGCAGGTGCTGTTGCTGCTGCTGCTGTTGCTGCTGCAGCTGCTGCTGCCAGTGCCAGTGCTGCTGATTTTGTAGCATGTGTGGGAAGCGGCCACTCTCCTCCATCTGGCACATCCTCTTCAGCTGTTGCAGTGGTGGCTTCTGCAGCAACAGCAGCAGCAGTCGCTGCTGCTGAAGCAGCAGCAGCAGCAGAGGACGAGGAAACTATAGAGGAAGTTCCTTCTTACATGTTTCGTATATTAAGTTATGCAATGGTAACATCTGATGCAAAAGAGTTCGATGCTTTATGGTCTTTACATAGATTACATTTATATACCCCACAAGAGCAGCAGCAGCAGCAGCAAACTTCTATTATTGATGAACGTTTACTGCAAAATTGCTGCTCTCCTCTCTTCCTTCCTTCTCAATTTTGTTCCTGCAAAGATTGTAATATTTGCTCTAGATGGAGGTGGCATTTTAAACAGCATGTACTAGATACTTACTCCGTAAGAAATACACACATAAGGCGGCGACAGCAGCAGCAGCAGTATCAGCATCAGTAGCAGCTGCAGCATCAGCATCAGCATCAGAAGTAGCAGCAGTAGCAGCAGCAACAGCAGCAGCAACAGCAGCATAAGTAGCAGCAGCAGTAGCCGCATTAGCAGCAGTAGCAGTTAGAGCTGCTGTATGCCGCGGCTGCTGCTGCTGCTTGTTCTAATAGCCATTATAGGCTAGGTGCCTGTAGTGCATTGTTGTTTGTTTGTTTTCTTTTTTTTATTTATGGTTAAATCCCTAGGAAAGAATATTTACTTATGACATTATTCCCTTTTTAGTCTTTTATTCTTGTGTCTTGATTAAATATACATATTTATTGCTTCTTTGCTTATATTTGTGTGTACAGACACTGCACGAGACGCCGCAGCGGCAGCAGCAAACACTGCAGAAGCGGCAGCAGCAGCCGCAGGAGTTTGTAAGATGGACAGTACAAATGAGTGTACCTGCTGCTGCTGCAGCTGCTGCTACAAAGGTACCAAAGGCCCCGACGTGCCCTTGGGGCCCGCACTCTCCTCTTATACAGCAGCTTCCTGTTGCAATAGCTTTATCTATAGACGCATTGCTGCTGCAGCAGCAGCATGTACTAGCCCTCGTCTTGCTGCTGCAGCTTTATCAATCCATAGAGGAAATCACCATCTACTGGAGCTTACTAAATGTTGTACTCTCTATAGAAGACGTAAGAATATTCCTGCTGCCGGTGCTGCTGCTTCTGTTGCTGGTTCTGCCTATTTTTATATCGCCAAGCGCTGCAACATCCAGCGTGCTGCTGCTGCTTGTGTTGTAGCTGCTGCTACGGCTCCGCTTTCTCATGCTGCTGTTGCTCTTTGTTCCTTTTGCCCCTGCTGCTGCTGGTGAATGTGTTTCCTCTTTGCTGCTGCATCTCTCCATATAGATACGTCAATGGCATGTTAGGCAAGTAGTAAAGGACGGAGAAGAAAGGAAGAAAAAGGAAGCGCCAAGAAGAGCACAAATGCTCATCTCTTTATTCCTTTGTGGTAGATTTATGTACGTCTGGTGCACGTACACCTGAAGGTTTATTTAATATCTCTTTCCTTCTCTCTTCTTTATTCAATTCCTTTTCTTTCTTTTCCTTTTCTTTTCCTTTCTTTTTTTATTTAATTCTTACTTTTCCTTTCTTTTATTGTTTGTTTTCTTATTAATAGATTGATGATTAACATCCGTTTACGTCCTCATGATGTACAAAACATGCGGAGCGTTTTTTGGCCTTTTTACAGTGTACGG
>CAJFCX010000250.1:0-26456 GCA_904066255.1 Eimeria sp. OTU-X
ATATAATATATATATATATATATATATATACATTCTTCTGCCACCAAACCCGTATCAGTCAACTTGCCAAACTGCCGTATCAGTCAACTTGCCAAACTGTGTAGCTAGTTGTACAAGCTTACATCACCCTTCCGGTTGGTGTGTAGGTGGCAAAGGCTTACTACCTATGTTGCAAAGGGTAGTTCTGTGTGTGTGTGTGTGTGTGTGTGTGTGTGTGTGTGTCCCTGTGGGAACTATTTGCCATCGTCTGCCACCATCCGGAGGTTGAGAAACGACAGTAGGTGGTTTCAGTGGTCCCTCTGCAGACGCGATAAAGCGAATGTCAACGACCATCAATACTTTGATATAACTAAACCAAAATTCACATACACCCTTTGAGATATTGGAATGCTATATCCTGGTTACGTTGTCGAGTTAGGCAGCTCTCTCTTGGCGTGGTAGAATCAAGCACTTTTGCTTTACAGTCACAGCACTCTTCCGTCCACTCTAACGAAAATGTGGCTACCATCTACTCGCACATTTTTCAGCAGTGCAGGCAACACTCATGCGGCAAAAGTCCGCTGCACAGGAAATCACCAGAAACCGTGTCTGGGCTACGTTATGTGCTATGTTTTGTGGATTGTCGGATATATGGTGCTAGACATGTTGGGAACTTGAGCCCCGTTGGCGAGCAGTTCTTCCATTTCCTTGCTAGTCCTGAATTTATTCGAGAATGAACTGCTTTTATTGCCTACAAGGAATATCCAGTACTATACAGTTACTGAGGTCAGACATCCATGCACCATCCCCGCGTCTTGCCGCCGATTGTTCCACAATGGCCAATGACGATGTGCTACCAGGCCTGCAGGATATTCCCAATAGCAGGAGAGCCGTTTCGTTTTGAACGTAGCTGCATTTGGGTCAAAGACAAGAAAGGCCTACCTATATGATCAAAACTGTAGGCGGGTTTCCCTGGATGTTGCATGAGCATGATCTCCAATCGGAATTTTTCCGACAATCAAAAATGTGGTATGATAGCCCAAAGCGCAAACACGAACCCAGATTATGTCATTGGTGAACCATGTGTGCAAACGGGCAGACCTGTTGCTTGCTGACGAGGTTGCGAACACGATTACTTTGACCGACTACAGTGGGAACCGGCAATGCATGCTATCACCCGCTTCTGTCCCGCACGTCCTGAAGATGAACGGAATACTCTCATGTCATCTTTGCGGCGAGCTACACATGACGACCCCTTTCCCACCAGATGACCTGCAGGTAGAGAAGGACCAGCGCCCTCTAGTAAGGGAACTAGTGATTACAAACAAATTTTTATTGCCGTTAGGTTTCAGCAAGATTTACAGTAACAGCCATTTGCTGGCCAATTGGACTTCAATCAAACGTTTAAACAATTATTTATTGAATCGTCCAAAGTGAGCTGCAAATGAATAGTTTTGCTCAACCGACACTTGCAACGGAATGCATATTGTGTTAACGTTTAAAGTGCCTTTGTTTTGTTTCACCGTGAAAGCCAAGATTTCTGCTTGTTGTGTACTCCGGATCACAGCAGATAACACTGTTAAAAGCAATTGCATTCTCATCTGCCAAGTGATGGTCAATACTGCAGGTATGATGCAGCCTTTCATTCATATTCCATGAATGTCTACTGAAACAATGTTCGGCCTTCTCGCTCTGTAGATATTCCTCCACAACATGCGGAAGAGAAATGCCAGACGAAGGCGGAGTCTGCCTGCAAACGCACCAGTATTGGTCACCTGACAATCGTTCAAAGCGCCAGCCAAGTTTGTTGCCCCCCTGATCTCCTGTATGGTGTGCGCAGTTAGTCAACAGCGACCCGTTTCGCAATGATTCTCCAAATTCACCGCCATCCGCACAGAGCAGCATCATGGAATTTTAGGCATTGCGTTTTACTCACAAATGCGATGAGAAGCACCTAAGGCTATCCGCGTGGCTTTGCTTCCCTAAGCATGTAGAATATTACGGACATCCCGCAACGCAAGCAGGATGCACTGCAAACCTTCAGGTATTAGCAAATTGCAGGGCGACAGAAAAGTGGCCGAGTACACATCAGCACGCGGCGCTACTCTTGACCTCACCATGAGGGCCTTTCTGTGCCTACAGAATGTCAAACACAACTCTGTTCCTGAGTGTTTCTTTGCTTCTTCAGACGCACCGCCTGTGCATGGGCAAAACAGCATGACATATCACCCCAGCCACACATAAAGCACGGGACACAGACTCGCCCAAGGACCAGTTCGCTGTTCCTCCTACACAGTAGTCCAATACATGCGTCTCCCGGTATAACCAAGCTGATCGTGCCAAGATTTCGGCGTCTCCTCCTTGGCCCATATCATGATAACGGCATTGATAACGTGCGAGATGCTCATGAATCTAATCTTCACGCTCATCGCTAGTTCGGGGTCTCGACAAAAGAGCATATTACGCGGAAGGCTGCACGACGGATACCCCAGCTGGCCTTCTAGCGATCCGAACTGCGTCCAGTCCATACCCCATAATATTTGCACCCATTTGCTGTAGCCACGACTGGGTTAACGCTTTGTCAATTTCAAGAACTCACAGACTTGTGCAGGTCAAGCTGTAGCAGCACAGCAGTCGCTTTTAAGCATGATATTAGCAAGCCACTCTTTTCCGTCCAGCACTATTTCACATACGAGGAGGTTAGACAACACCCACAGGGAAGAACAAACTCTTCGACGCCGAGATGCTGCCACGGCGACGTACTCAAGGCAAACCAGGTGAGTGCTGGTCGTACTATGACGACCGCGCAGAGGGCCAGTTTTGCTGGTGAATGCCTCCACAAACACACTTTCTACGCAACCTCCAGTTGGGGCACCTCGAAATTTTCGAATTAACGCCGACCTCCACAAGCGCATGCCCACGCGTATCCCTAAACAATGAGCTTGAGACACCAAATGTAGAGCATAATAACCCGCTGAAGCCGCTAACAGTCGGAAAGGTAGTTGCTGGTATTTATTTGCGGTGGGAATACGGATAAACCGCCGGCAATCATTCGGGATTATACAGTTTGCCAATTCACTGATACACCTTACACAATAGGCGATATATGCGGCAGACATCTGGCCTCCTGCCTGTGGAGGAACAGTTTATCCTCATGCTTCAGCAATGCCGTTTTTTGTTGGAGGAACAAAGCGTTCCTGCTAATCCCCCTAAATATCAAAGTGTGACCGTACTGTGTAGATTAATCTGATAGCGAGGACCTCCACGACATCTAAGGCCTACGACGCCCGGCAACACCCCAGTGCCCCACAGCAAGAACAAGACGGTTCCGACTCAGTACATAAGCAATTGAGAGTGAGCAGGCAGATGGCGCAGCTCGCCCCACCCCCAAGAATGTTCCTCTGGTGCCGCAAGACAGTTATGCCGACCACGTCGGCGACCGCCGTCCCAATACCCTTTCCCACAAGGGAACAGTCTTCTGCTGCACCTGATCTCTCGCCAATGCATGCAATGTAAGGAACAAATTTACCGCGGAAGATATGGTTGTGTGGTCCTACTGATACAGGCTGGCAGGTCCGTCAATGCAGTCTCCTGCTACGATATGACGTATTTCTTGCCTGCTACCGCGGAAGATATGGTATAGTTGCACTACCAACGCAGGCTGGTAATTCGTTGGCTGCTGGGTAAACCAAGCATGTAGCAAGCGCTGTCAGCAGGCAATATAGAAAGAAACCTTCGGATGGCTAGGCATTAGTTGCCGCTCCGCGCCCACAGCCAAAGGGCTGTCATTTCGTCTACTAGACAACACCAAAATTCAACAGATAGTGGGCCAGTTCAACGGAACACCTCACAGGCAGGGCAATATATGCGGCAAATGTGAGGCGTACTGTCTGTCGAGCACGTTTACCCTCCTGCAATAGCAGTGTATGGTGGAACGACGCTGCCTCCCGCATATCCCTAAACGTCAAAGTTCAGACGCCCTTAGTAGCGCAATCAGACTAACCTTGAACTGTCGCGAGCTATGGAACTATAGGCTAGGCACCAGCGGAACTCGCCTGCCCCTGGTTGTCTTCGTTCAAACACATCTAGTAGCATCCTGGTGTTCAACAGAATATTCCAGCTCTGCATGTACTCTGTCGCCAAATTCGTCACGTATTTCCGAAGCTAAAGTTAAAGCTCTGTACACCGCCAGACCTGTAGGGCTTTGGACAACACTAAGGCGCCAGACAGGAGACCCAAGCGTGCTCAACGTACCCAATGGAATGGCTCAACCACTGGTTTCCGCGTCGTTAAGGAGCCCGACAGTTATGTCGCATTTTCCAAGCACCCACCACCAGCATATGGGAATATTCAACATGAGAGGAGTGATGTGCTCGTGGTTCACCTAACGCCCTGAGATGGTCCCCTGAAGCCGCTACCTTTAACTGCCTGTAACGCTAAACAAAAGCAAATTTGTGGACTTGTTCCATTCGAAGAGCGCAAGGCATACGGAAGCACAGCGGCCGTGACATACCATTTATCTTGAGGTGCACTTTTGTGGGTCCAAACTGTGGGGAATACAGTTCCTGCATGGACAGGAAAGCGTAATCCGCTTGGTACCAAACAGCAAATTGTTTATTAAACTTCGGCATGTAGCATATCAACTGTTTCCACGATGAGGATACCTATAACTAGTTCACAAATGCAATGCAGATTGAATTCCTCGCGTTTCTAATGGTAAGCATCAACTCAAACACTTCTGCAGTCCGTTCACCCCGACAAAAATCAGAAAAGACGTCTCATATGAAAACCCAGGATAGATCTTTAATAGAAAAGCTTTAGGAGGCAGCAGTGCTGGAAACCCAGAATTGCACACGGAGCCGCTAGGTTGATGAAGGTTCTAGCTGGGAGTTAGCCATCGTAAAATCTGGTGCAAATGTAACCAGCGTCCTCCGGGGAAGCCAAACCCCAGCATTTAGTCACTCTCTCTGGGATAGTCACATCCGCTGCAGTGCATGCATTCCACATACCCCTGCAGCACGGAGGAGAAATTCACTGCTGTCGCTCACTGCCAAGCCACAGATCGTGGACACAGCATCTCTATAAAAGCTTATCAAGTGTCCGCGCGCAAATGCGCAAGACGTCCCGGCAATCATCGTAGTCCCACTGGTACTTCGAGCAACACCTAATATGTGAAAATTCGGGTTGTCTCAAGAGAGTCCATGAGCATTTGCTTTCCCAGGGTGGTGAATAGAACAGCCTGTCGAATTGGTGATGTTTGCTCCGTGCCCCACAACAAGAATTCCTGCTGTTGACACATTCAACAAGTTGGCGTGAAGGCAGTGGACAGCAGTGGCACTCATTTACTTCCCCACTCCAAGAATCGATACACGGTACTCCTGAATGCATATTGGCGTCCTGTGAGGAATGGTATGCATACCATATGAAGTAAATATATTTGCGAAGGCCGTGGCATACTATGCACACCAAATATTCATTCGCACTAAAGGGCGGCTGTGTGGGATGCAGAAAAATGGAGTATGACCCATTCAAGTTCGCACAGTACTGGACAACGCACAGCGGTACACTGTGGTGCATCAAGAGCCCTGTCCCTTGCAAACAGCATGTGCGTAGTGGCCACGGCTCTGAGTATTTCTGGTTTCCACAGGGCGTACCGGCTGCTCGTTTTTAAGGAGAAGCGAGCGATATCCCCCCAGCTAGACGTATCACACATTGGACACAGATTAGCACAAGAACCGGCTTTCTGCTCCTCCGACACAGTAGTCCAATATCTAAGACTGCCGAAACATCGAAACCGGCCATGTCAAGCTGTCAGGGTCACCTCCTTTGCACATGCCATGACAACGGCATTGAGGACATTGAAACTAATCGTCATGCTCATCTTTAGTTCAGGGTCTCGACAAAAGCGCATATTACGCGGACGGCTACACCCTGTTTATCCCAGCTGGCCTCCTAGCGACTCGGCCTGCCTCCTATTCACACGCTATAATACTGGCAGCAATTTGGTGCAGCAAGGACTGTGCTAACGCCTGGTCAATTTCAAAAACTCACAGGCTTAGACATGCCGAGTTACAGCAGCAAAACGAGGTTGGTTTTAGGCATGCTATATGCTGGCCATTGTTTTCTGTCCAGCACTAATTCACATACGACGACGTTGTTCATGGCGTCAGCCAAACCCAGCCATATGTTCGAGAAATGCAACACTTCAAGGGAAACCCCTGTGTTTTTCCGTCCGGAAGAGTCTGCTATTAGGCAACCACCACAAAAGAAGAATAATAGCTACACATCTCAAAAACGGGACACAGACTCGCCCAAGGACCAGTTCGCTGTTCCTCCTACACAGTAGTCCAATACATGCGTCTCCCGGTATAACCAAGCTGATCGTGCCAAGATTTCGGCGTCTCCTCCTTGGCCCATATCATGATAACGGCATTGATAACGTGCGAGATGCTCATGAATCTAATCTTCACGCTCATCGCTAGTTCGGGGTCTCGACAAAAGAGCATATTACGCGGAAGGCTGCACGACGGATACCCCAGCTGGCCTTCTAGCGATCCGAACTGCGTCCAGTCCATACCCCATAATATTTGCACCCATTTGCTGTAGCCACGACTGGGTTAACGCTTTGTCAATTTCAAGAACTCACAGGCTTGTGCAGGTCAAGCTGTAGCAGCACAGCAGTCGCTTTTAAGCATGCTCTTTTCCGTCCAGCACTATTTCACATACGAGGAGGTTAGACAACACCCACAGGGAAGAACAAACTCTTCGACGCCGAGATGCTGCCACGGCGACGTACTCAAGGCAAACCAGGTGAGTGCTGGTCGTACTATGACGACCGCGCAGAGGGCCAGTTTTGCTGGTGAATGCCTCCACAAACACACTTTCTACGCAACCTCCAGTTGGGGCACCTCGAAATTTTCGAATTAACGCCGACCTCCACAAGCGCATGCCCACGCGTATCCCTAAACAATGAGCTTGAGACACCAAATGTAGAGCATAATAACCCGCTGAAGCCGCTAACAGTCGGAAAGGTAGTTGCTGGTATTTATTTGAGGTGGGAATACGGATAAACCGCCGGCAATCATTCGGGATTATACAGTTTGCCAATTCACTGATACACCTTACACAATAGGCGATATATGCGGCAGACATCTGGCCTCCTGCCTGTGGAGGAACAGTTTATCCTCATGCTTCAGCAATGCCGTTTTTGGTGGAACAAAACGTTCCTGCTAATCCCCCTAAATATCAAAGTGTGACCGTACTGTGTAGATTAATCTGATAGCGAGAAGGAGTTCCGCGGCATTGATATATAAATTCCCAGTGTACCTGGTAGCACTGCGAGACGCTACATGACACTAGCCTGTTGATAACCCTAATCGGCTTTCTCTGGAGGTTCGCCCAATAATTCCCCAACCAAGGGGAAGTAACGGAGTATTGCTAAAACGCATTCAACACGTAAAGACTGGCTTTAGTTTGGCTCCAAATGCATGATTCTTGGTGGCGGAGGATCTGCGTCGTTTGAAATCAAAAGCCACTGGCCCTGTATTTGGGAATTTCGTTGAGGAACTGGCTGCAGGTTTACCCCTTCGGTTGACGCAATCAGCGAAGTGCATCTTCCCTGCGCTCCCAGTTGCTGTGAGCATAAATGCAACTCTCAGCCATATTTGCATTCTTCCCTGGACAAGCACTGAGACGGTACAAGGCACTGATGTATGCGACTCATAGCATTACAGCCCGGCTGTATCAGGCTTTAGATGCCGCGAACGCGACGAACATTCTACCGTTGCAAAGGGGCTCCAGTACTGTCAGTACTGCGATACTACGTTTACAGCTACTACCATAAGGATTCCCATGACAGGCGGGTTTAATAACTACCGCAGACAACAACCAATCCGCCTGCGGTCCTCGCTACGTGGAAAGACTCAACGTTACTGCTTAGGCGACTTGGCAGCTCCACACTCGATGCTCCGCTTATATCCTAAACAGCAGAAAACGATTTAGAGATACAGCGACTCCAAACTAACAGTGGCATGGAATACGGGGATAACGAAAATATTCCGCTCTGCGACACCTTTCAGGCATGCAATCTACACTGGCTGCGATACATTCACCAAACAGGAATTCCTTCACAATCAAAGTGCTCGTCCGGCATAATAGGTAATAGGCTTCATAGGCAGATTTCATTGCTGCCACGGAACATTGCAGTCAAGGCCCGTTTTGTAGGACCATCGAGCACATCCGGCTCACCAGCTGCAAGTGCGTTAAATATCCTTCAAGGTAGTTCGCGCTTTCGGTACTCGAAGCAGTATAACAACGAATGCCGAACACCACAGATGCGGCCAGGCGGAGGGCGGCATGGACAATATTGGAGTGGCGCATGCATCAGAAGGAACTAATTAGGCGCTGAGGCTTCAAAGTTAGCATGGGTTCCAAAACGAATCTTGGCTCCCTGGGAGCAGCAGAACCAAGAGTTGGTATGGAAGCCAGACTGGTACAGGAAATGTGCTTTGTATACGCAGACGTGCATGGTGGTGATGCTAGTACAAACAGGGAAACGCCGTCATTTGCAGGGAATATATGGCTAATCCTGCACAACTGCTAGATCAAATGCAGTCAATGATTGGATGTGCCAAACGTACGTCCTGAGGCAGATCGAGGGATGGAAGCGGCTATATCAATCTAAGCACCGCCAAGCAGCACACATTCAGTTTCGTTCTCAGGGTCATTGCCTGCAGGCAATGACCCTGCAAGCAGGCGACCTCAGGCAGCAGGCAGCAGGCAATGGTATTGCTACTAACTCTCAAACCATCAAATTTGAATAGGTGGTTCCGCGACATAAACAAGCTGCATTCTCAAATCAAACACAGGACGGAATTGCCGCTGCAAGCTACACAGCCTAGGAAGTCGAAAGGCAACAGCTCTGCTGTTGTCCAGTTATGTGCACAATTTAGCTGTCGATCTGCCCAGCCAATGATGTGTCACAGCTGTCGCTTGGCGCACGTGCATCCGTAGGACGAATGCCGGTGGGTACCCGCTCTTGGCACCAACTGCAGACAGTCGACTAAGCCGTCCTCAGCCAGTGGCGTTCAGCGCAGACCCACAAATAGTAGGAAGCACCACCACAGTTACACGTCACGTACGAACTAAGCGACGACAGATGTCAATGGGGGATATGCCAGAAGGATGCAATGAACAACGCTCCTGTGCTGGCATTTTGCAAATAAAGGCTGTGCATATGGCTCGCCAAATTCAGATTTCACGCCTGCATTCACACATTGATGTAATGCGGCTAGCAGCAGCACAAACATTCGCGAAACATGGGCAGGGGGAGACTTCGCGTAAGATAAAAGACACCCATTAGAGCCACAAATAGCAATACAGCTCTCCGTATCCGGCGTTAACAGCCGCTCACGTAGATGTTAGAGGTTGAAGGGGGCTCCAGTACGGTCAGTACTGCGATATTGATCCCACAAATACTACCATAAGGTTTCCCAAGACAGGAAAGTTTCATAACTAACGAAACGACTAATCCCCTGAGGTCCTCGCTACGTGGAAAGACTCAATGTTACTGCTAAGGAGACTATGCAGCTACACCATGCTCAGCTACGGAAGGTGACCAGAATAAACCTCAAGGCTTTTCGCGCTTTCATTACTACTAGATATCCTGCTCCAAGCACTATAACAGAGAATTCCGAACACCACAGATGCCGCCCGGATGATCCTTTCGGTAGCAGAGCATGCACAGCGTTGGAGTGGCCCTTGAATCAGATGAAACTGATTAAGCACATAGGCCTCAATGCCATCATGGTTTCCAAAGCGAAACTTGACTAGCCGAAAGTACCAGAGCCAAGACCCGTGTAAGCCAGAATTAGTCTTTTAAATGTGCAGATATGAATAGAGATGGTAGTTGCAGACACGGTAAATCATGACTATTTGAAAAAAGTATTGCAGTTGGCAAATGGTCCACATATACCAGATCAAATATAGTTAATGATTGAATGTGCCAAACGTACGCCCTGAGGAGAAGCGAGCGACGACAGCGGCTATCATCGCTACGCAGGCAAGCTAAGGGCTATTATGTACGAAATACACGAGTTACTATCGTTCGAACCATGGTGTTTAGTTTGCTTCGCGGCGCAAAGCCAGGTGTATATGGAAATCAGATGAGTGCGGAACTGCCGCAACGAAACACATACCCCAGGAAGAGGAAAAGGTAAAGTCACCAGCTTTGTTGTAGTCTAGTGAAGCCACCTACTTAGATCTCGATCTGCGCAGCGAAGGCCGCACCTGTGGTATCGCCTGGACCACGTACAGCGGTAAATCATAGACGGTTGGACAACAGTGCAAGCACAAGCTGTGGTAAATGGGACAAGCTGTGTTCAGCCAGTGACGTTCACAACAGGTCGGCGAATACCAAGAAGCACCACCACAGTGCGTGCCACATACCAACTGAACAAAAAAAGACACGTTCAATGGGTGTGGCACAATGAATCAATGACTAGCGTTGTGTTTTGGCATGATGCAGCTAATGGCTACCAATATGGCTCCTCAAATTTCGGTGTCATGCTTTCATTCAGAGATTGATGCAGTTTGAAGCACCACAAAAGCTCACGCAACATGCCCATGGCTAGCTACGCTTATGATACGGGCAGCTAATAGCATTGCAGCCTCACCGTATCCGGCTTTAGATGCCGCGAACGCGACTTACATTCTACCGGCACAAGGCGCACTACCACTGTCAGCTACTACCATAAGGATTCCCATGACATACCAGAGAAAACAACCAATCCGCCTGCGGTCCTCGCTACGTGGAAAGACTCAACGTTACTGCTTAGGCGACTTGGCAGCTCCACACTCGATGCTCCGCTTATATCCTAAACAGCAGAAAACGATTTAGAGATACAGCGACCCCAAACTAACAGTGGCATGGAATACGGGGATAACGAAAATATTCCGCTCTGCGACACCTTTCAGGCATGCAATCTACACTGGCTACGATACATTCACCAAACAGGAATTCCTTCACAATCAAAGTGCTCGTCCGGCATAATAGGTAATAGGCTTCATAGGCAGATTTCATTGCTGCCACGGAACATTGCAGTCAAGGCCCGTTTTGTAGGACCATCGAGCACATCCGGCTCACCAGCTGCAAGTGCGTTAAATATCCTTCAAGGTAGTTCGCGCTTTCGGTACTCGAAGCAGTATAACAACGAATGCCGAACACCACAGATGCGGCCAGGCGGAGGGCGGCATGGACAATATTGGAGTGGCACATGCATCAGAAGGAACTAATTAGGCGCTGAGGCTTCAAAGTTAGCATGGGTTCCAAAACGAATCTTGGCTCCCTGGGAGCAGCAGAACCAAGAGTTGGTATGGAAGCCAGACTGGTACAGGAAATGTGCTTTGTATACGCAGACGCGAATGGTGGTGATACTAGTACAAACAGGAAAACGCCGTCATTTGCAGGGAATATATGGCTAATCCTGCACAACTGCTAGATCAAATGCAGTCAATGATTGGATGTGCCAAGCGTACGTCCTGAGGCAGACCGATCGATAGCAGCAGCTATCGTTGCTGAGGAGGCGACGTGAAAGGTATTGTGTAGACAGGCAATGCTCCGCCTATTAGACGTAGGACCACGATGCTTAGTTTGCATTTCGAAGTATACCAGGTGCATTTGAAAAGCAGGTGAACACGGAACTGCAATAGGCATTGGAAGAGATGAACTCACCTTCTTAGGTTTAGTCGAGTGATGCGGAGGCGTTACTGAGTGCCAAGATATCTCATCGTTCGATTTTCAGCACATCAGGAATCCGGGTGTCTCGCTGGCCGTGGAGAAACGCCAAGTGCTGAATACAGTGTTATCGCTATCGACAACAGAGGAAGAGTCATCTCTCTGCAAGACAGTGCGTATCAAATGTGAAGAAGCCTACACGGGCAAGGACAAACCGAGAATACGCAGAGTCGTTCGTTGTCGTTGCACTACTACGCAAGCTGAAATGTAGCTGCATCTGTGCCGTTATGGTCACATCTAACTAGGATTAAAACTATTACATGATTCAGCGAACGTGGTAACCAACCGAGCAGTCGGCTTCATGGGTTGGAGTGGTTCAAAGCGAAAATGAAGAAGCCATTCTAACCCAGCTGCACGACCTTTCTGCAACAACATGCTCACCACCTTTCCGCACACCAGATTGGTTATGATGCTCTTCGTTTACCACCTATTCAGGTTAGGAAATAACTGCATGGGTCAAACACCGTAGTTTTCTAAGAGCGTGTTTCGTCTAAGTCGTAAACTGCTTACAGTTGAGATTGGGCGGTTCAGCATCTACGAGAGAGTCTGCGTACAACCAGAGTCTCAGCAGACCCCTCTAAAGCATACAGAACGTCGTGCCATGGGTGGCGAGTACAATAATAGCTTTCTGGAAAGTAGTTTCCCAGACACAGCCCAACCAAACACTCAGTGTAACCAAGAATATTTCATCGCATGCAATTGCCATTGTTCAGCACCGTGTTCAAACAACACACAGTCTGATAGAAGACACAAAGTAATAAGCACGCACCTCTTGCGATTCGTCGAAACATGCTTACCAGCCTGGACCACCAGCTCTTGCAAAAGCACAGGTGGCAGCTAGCACGTGTAGGTCTTGGACTCTAACGTGGCGTCGGCAATGCATCAGCCGTTTGGGCCACTAGTGAACAAACTGCTTCGGGTTGGGGCTCAGCGAGAGCGTTCTTGCCTTGCCATAGTAGCAACATAAGGAATAGAATGCATGCCAATTAAGCTGACCTGATAATGCATGTAATGTCCATGTGGTTTCCAAGCATGCACGAAATGTTCGCGACGCACTGCCTGCAAAACACTTACTATTATCGTATTTCCCTTCCGTCGAGGCAGTTTCGCAAGGCAATAATGGGGACGCCGGAATTTTAAAACCGGTGTCGGCGAATTTCCACAAAGAATGGAAACATAGCTCCTCTCATCCTGAATGTACATGTTACAGAGTTCTAAGCTAGCGCCGATCGTACTTCCTTAATATGTGAGAATCTTCTTGGCTACAGCTGCTTTCGTACTCCGCAGTACTCAGTAGATGATCGGTGTGAACCGCTGCGCCAAAGCACTAGCATCCACTTGCCCAAGACTGTGGCCGGCCTAGGAAGGATCTTTAATCTGTACTGGCAAGGGCTTGCACACTTTGGAGCGCGCTCCACTGACGAATATTGCCATCCCCCCTTCCCTGTGGACGCGCCACCGTAGCCTAAAATTGTTTGCCAACTTGTTTAGGACTCATTTAGATTGAGCCGAGTTACTTCGGGTGAATGCACGCTTGCAGCGTGTAGTGCTGGCGTCCACTCCCCACATCCACCCAGTTATACCATTCTACTGACAGTATTTGCTGCTGCTTGGCTGCTTTGAAACTAGATGTTGCGTACCAGCTGGTTGCGCACTCAAGAATATCGGAGTTGCATGCTGCGGCTTGAATTTTAGTCATCACATTTGGGCTGACCTTACTGTAGATCTCCCCTAACCGGCCTGTCCAACACTGTTCGGGAGTATGCAGAGAAAATGTGCCACAACCACTGTGGTAAATGCCTGCCAGTGTAGCATGACCACCCGACAGGAACACGTGTCACTCCTGTAGCTGGCCATCATTTGTGGAGACTTATATTTGGACGAAACAGTGGCACAAGCTCAGCGAAGTTCCCAAACTGCTGAACAATAAAGAGGTCGGAAGGTAATTTGCAAAAGATACAAGTGCATCATCCAGGCAACTTCATTTGGGATGCGCACAGCCTGATTCAGGATGAGCAACAGCTAGAGGCATGAACAACTTAACCGAAGGGAACCAACCCCTACTAGGTTGGGAATAATTCATTGTTTGCCACTCAAAAGGGCGTGACTGCACGCGCGATGTGCCAAAGGCTGATAAAGGCCCAGATCAGAGGCAAGGCGAGTAATACCATAACGAGAGAGTCTCATGCACGCACCTCCTGCATATTGCCAAGGAACATGATATCAACCTCTGCTGCTCCAGATGGAACATGCCATATACACGATTTTCCATAGCCACGTCAAGGTGTGAAATGGTATCAGCAAGATGTATGCGAAGCAACTAATGCATTAT
The DNA here is from genome assembly GCA_904066255.1 of Eimeria sp. OTU-X. Classification (NCBI taxonomy): domain Eukaryota; phylum Apicomplexa; class Conoidasida; order Eucoccidiorida; family Eimeriidae; genus Eimeria; species Eimeria sp. OTU-X. The sequence goes on from CAJFCX010000250.1 coordinate 14,106, forward strand.
CGTGTTTCGAAACCTCACGTTCTTGAGATCAAAAAGGCTACTTGTGCGCCATTCCCAGATGACCATGCTGCACCATTTGTCGTTGGCTGGCAGCAACGACAAAACAGTTTATGGCAGCAGCTGCTTCGGATTGCTACATGTGCAACAGTCAAGAGATGAACGTTAACCAAGAGGTGTGTTTCGCTGGACCAGTCGGACGAAATCCCACCTTGTTATGCTTGCCCGCAAACCTTGCATTTTCCACCACCGACATAGAATTCACTGCTGCAAACGCTACAAATTTAGATATCTCTCCAAAAGATATTTGGCGCCTTTCAGCAACGTTGTCTACCCATGTGCATTTAGGTGCCTTGTGCGGGATGTCTGAGGCGTACCCGCTATTTTTGCACTAAGACAGATTGGCGCACCTTTTCGACGAACAGAGCAAGGTATGGTGCGTCCAAACTGACCTGAGCAACCCGACCTGAGCAACCCAGTCTGAAACCTCTAAGGTGCGGCCACTGTTGCACGAAGACATAGGGGCTAACCAAGTGTATATCTTCGGAGGTTGCTTGTCAGAAGCAAGCCCCAACTTGTGCATTTCGTCTCTAGGCTTTCACATCGTCATATTTCTACAGGAGCTCATCTGTTGTGTAGAATGCCGCCTCTGGTATATGCAGCATATGGAGTGCATGTTGCTGGTGTTACGGAACGCACGTACTTATCCAGAGAGTAGAGGAGAGCGGGAGTGCACGATCATTGAATTCATCATTGCTGTTGTCCGCTGGGGGCGAATATATTTATTTCTCATTTGTGTCCGCATATACTGGCATAGATAAACACTATGCGCGGCATACCGTAAGCCCAAGCGAAATGAGCTGGTATGAGCGCTTCATACCAGATCGTCTGTATGAAATTCGTTGGAGGGAGAATGAGCACTTCCATAGAACGCAAACTTCCCAAAGAATCCTGAGATCATCCCAAAAGTTAGAAGGGCAACTGCGAGTGCCCTCCTGCTTATTAGTTGAGCAGGATTGTTATCGGTGTTGGCATGCGACCCACAGACTGCAGATGTGTACGAAGGAAAATCTTCCAGAATCTAGATATGCTGCATACAAGAGCATTGCTATCCCATTCACGCTAATGCTGCCCATGTAAAGGCTCGAAACACAATACAGGCGGGTGTCGGGAATGCACGACCACAACTGGGGCCAGTAGAAATATTGAGGGATTGAAGTTCTAGGCTGGCCATGTTAGCATGCCACACACGTGCTGCGGATACAAGGAGAACCGGCGTTTGTCATGCGGCATTGTTTACCCGACGGCCGTTCGCCAAGAAAACCGGTGCGCACTCTCCTCAAGCCCACTTTAAGCCTCTAGACCAGGGTAAGCTATGTTCTCCCTTTAATCCTAGCTGGAAACGCCTACCATGTTCGTGACTGACTGTGCAGAACTTATCACCATTTTCCCCCCTTGTGGTGCAATGCAAGGAACGTACGAACTTTGCTCGGAGGCGATTCACTTGGAACATCTTTGACATCGAACAAGTGCAGAAAAAACCGAAGGGGGCACAAAGCTCGTAACACCCAATATCTTAATAATTCAGAATTGGATGAACCAATTCGGAGACTGCCGGACCTAATCTTCCCTTTAGGGTTAATCGGTCTGCTAAGCCACAAGCGTAAGCTTATCGATTTATGGCGCCGGTTGTAGTTGCCAGCGCAAGCGCCTGCACAAGCACGCATTTGAGCGATAGCGGGCCTCGCTCTCACAGGAAATGCTGAGGGCAGACGCAAACTTAGGCTGTCCAATAACCGCTACGAATACCATCTGCAGGAACCATTAGAAGTGAGCAGCGCACCACCTGTTGAAGTGACACCTGTTCATTTGCTTGACTCGCGTGACAGGATATAATCGGCAGTGTACGTGTATTTTCCCTAAAGGGAATTTCACAGATGCGGAGGAAACAACGCTGCTTAAAAGTGGTAAACGCAGTGCTGGCAAGCTCGTCGCATGGCCTTAATCCTTCGAAGATAAACGCTACCACCAAGATACGCGCTAGCGCTAAAAGGTGGTTAGAGGTGTATATACGGCAGCAGCCAAAATGTGGTGCTGCTGTTGAACAAAAAACGTTACGGAAGAATATGCAGGGATGTTCATCAAGTTGCATTCCGTGGTATTGACTGGCTGCACATGCCCAAGGGGCGTCACTGAGGAACTAACAGGCTAAGGCAGGTAAAGATACCAATGTCGGTTTATTGTCGTGGTGCAGGCCCAAAGCATCAATAAATGAGGATTCAATGACAACAGTGCATATCTCTACGATGAATTAATCAACATCGCTGAAACGTGCTCGCAAGCAGCTCACTGCCTTAGGTAACACCATCCCCTTGAAATAGCACATGCGATTAATATTAATCAATTCTAGTTTTGAAGAAGGTACGTGCCCGGGTTTGGTAACAGCACTTGGCGCTGCCTCTGTTCTTCACGCACAACGATTTGGGCTCATATCTCATGAAAGGGGTTGCCGCGAAGCGTGTATGCAGAAAACTGGACATTTTGTACTCAACATGAAATTACTGGAGAAGACAACGGGCACGATTATCTCTTGGGTAGGAGACAATCTTATCACTATGATGAATTTGCACTGGTAACACTCGAATAGAGCACAGTTGCCACCTACGCGCCACACACTACAGAGCTCTTGTGTGGTCGCTAGACGCCTGGACGGATTCGAATGCTTTATGTCCCATACTTTTAGGGAATGTGACATACTAGCAAGCATACTTGAAAAACTTCCGGTATACTTGGCGTACCATCTCCGTCTGCGAAAAGTATTGTCTGTGACTCGGCCCGCCGATGTGTGCACTACAAGAAGTGGAACAAGCCCCATTATTGAACATTCCTCCTGCACTGTGTCCACGGAGAACGAATATACATGCGCCACGTGTCAGGGACATTCTGAAAATGTTCCGCTTTGGGATTGAATTCGAAGACGCAGTTTAGCTCATGGAACATAATGCCGTCCCGATCTTTCTCCGAGCAAGTTAGGTATAAGGGAAAATGTTTGGTTTATTAGAATTCATAGGGGCTCAATGGTAGTATTCAGGGGGACGCTGTTAGCCATTCTGGTGGCAGGGAACTCTGCGTCTGGCCATAGCTTAGATTCAATACCTAATGAGCCTCACAAACTTCTGGAAATCAAGCCACGACTACGGTTCGTTCAAGCATTTGAGTGGCAATTCGCGTATATGTGAACAAGTGTCTTGACCTTTTGCTAGCCCCTGGCGAAAAGCAGGGTTCTACGGAAGATTTCTTTCACGTGTTAACACAGCATGGAGTGATATTTTTCAGAGAGTCCATTGGATTAGACATGGAAGATAAAATAGTGGACCTTCAAAGGGGGAAAAGCTGTTCTGAGACGAAGGCGTTAGGGTTGTGTCTTCCACTTACGAAATGAGATGCAACTGCTCAATTGCATACATTGCATCATGCTCACTTTCTGTATATCGGCTGACTGCCAGAACGACTGTACGTACTGTAGGGGACAACGTGACCGCATGCGGGAGTGCATTTCAAACTGTTCTGCCATGTTGCCAGTGCTGCTAAACACAGAACTCGTTGGCAGGGCTTTGGGGACGCAAACGACGATGGTTTATGTAGCCACAAATAGAGTCACGACTCCGGCTATACTCACCTCCTTCATCCCCATCGAGGCTCCGCGTGGAAGGGATCTGAGAAGCAGCCGTTCCACATGTGTCCCACTAAACGCTAGGGCAGTATGAGTGCGTTTTCCGTGTGCGAACGAATGCCACATCGATGGACGCAGTTGTAGCTAAATTACAATAGAATGAGAAATGCTTGCTCCAGTTCTGTGGGAGTCTAGCTAGTAGCAGCTTGCACGATGGTTGCACTCCACCGCACTCAAACGTATTCGGGGAGGAGAAGCCCGATATAGTGATGAAGCATTAAGATGATTGGCCTGCCAATGAAGATCACATTTGCACCGCGGATTGTGGACGAAGTAGCTTGATAATCTCATACGCGGATGCTCAACAGAGTGGCCAGCGTGTCTCTTCAACTGCGCTTACGTCCTTACAGCGAGGAAGATATCGGCAACAGATCCTCCAATTCAAGCGCACGAGCCGTAGGCCTCTTGGCTCACAGTTGTTGTACTCCTCCCACTTTTCCGCTGGCAAGAAAGGTCAAAAAAGACCTGCTGGCGCCATTGCCAGCTATGTGTACAGTCTTCACATAAGTAGCATCGTGTGCGCGCACTAGTCCGAATCCTGAGAAATATGTTAGTTGCCCCACCGCCTATTGCATCTTCCATCTGGTACTCCACTATGAACCTCACCACCTGGGACGGGAGTCAGATATTTCGAAGCGGCTGTCCGTCTACTGAATTGTAATCATTATGAGACATAGGTTCTGGTGGCAATCTCATGGTAAACGAGTCCACGTGGGAGTCTTTTTCTCCCCCCATCAACTTTCATTCGCCATCCTAAGCAGAAGGCAAACGACAAAAGTTTGCATTGCCATGTTTTAAGCATGGAGGTGCAGAAAAGCAGACAAAGAACTGGGGCGTATCCATCTGCAGAAGGCGATATTCCTGCGGCGACATTTCATCGCCAGCAACAAATACTGCAGGTGTCCAGGAACCCTCAGTTCGTTCATCCACCTTTGTCAAACGCAAGACTTCCAAATGTGTGAAGAAACACACGAGCTAGCGTTCACATGAAACCCTCAAACCAACTAGCTGCAAATCAACTAGCTGGTTTTCAGTTTGAGCGAACTAGGAGGCCATTTCAAGTATACTGTAGGTCCACGCTGTCTGAGCCGACACACGATGCGTGCCAAAGGCAGCGTAACCTCGAATTTGCTCTGCAGGCAATATGATCGAACGCATAGAGACCGTAAATCACCATAGATGCCGCCAACACTAGATATACACTATTCGGAGCAAACCACCATGTGGCCCTCCGATAATCACCAGTGCATTCAGCCAGCTCTATGGAACATATAGGGTCACACCTCTGGCAATACGCACTGCCTGCAAGTCGTCAAAACAGCCACATTTTTTTGTACGGGTGATTGTTGACAAAAGGTAAGTTTGTCCGTCTAATGGAATAAGATACGTTGAAGGTTATAGAACCACACGCTTCTCCGTGCCAGTGGCAGCAGTACATGGTGCCACTGCAAGCAGAATAACTCTTTTGCGCTAGAGGTACATTATCAGTTAATCGTGTTCGCCTAGTCACATCCGCCATGCATGGCACAACAAACCAAAGCAGCTCTAAGCAGTCTCCAGCCCAACGCAGTGCTCTGTGGGCCGCACTAGCTGCTTATACACCTATGTATCTGGACCCCGCCCGACTGATTCCGGTCACCAGAAAAAGAGACGGCGCTCACATGTTGAGAAACGTTCACGCCAAGCCTGCCAGGGACACTCATGGCCAACCTTCCCGACCAGATTTCGGGCGCATGCATACTACTTGACTTAAGCTTGACTAGGTTCAGTTCGCTGGCAGCCAGCTCCTTGCGATTATAGCAATATCCAAGTTAAACAAAGTGAGATGTTTGTGGCCTTATGTCTGTAACGCCACAAACATCTCACTTGTTTAACTTGGATCTGCATCGCCACGCAAAGAAGGTGGCAGTACATTGGTGTTCTGGTGGCAAATCTGTCAAAGGTGGTTTTCATCAACGGGTGCATCACCAGCAACAATTAGTGTAGCTTCCAAAGAATTCGCATTGCGTTCATCCACTTACTGCAACGCAAAGATTTCCAAACATTCTGCAACAACGTACGGCCTAGTGAAGATCAAAACGTGGAGCTGACTCGCTCTGTTTCAGCAGGCGCGAAGCAGGAACCATTATCAATGCTTTCTAAAGTGACGGGCGAATCGGTAAGCCTTTTGGGTATGCACGCGCTGGGCAAGATAAGTTTGGATTTGCTTTATGGGCAGTAGGATCCAAATCAGAGACTCCAAATCACCCTTGGCGTTAGCAACACTGGATGCACAGTATACCGTGCAATCCAGCGCGTGCATTTCCGACAAATAGTGAAAAAACGAGTTAATCAAATCAGTTATAAAGTGGAATTGGGAAGGAACCACTGAAGGTACGCACTCCCTATGCATCCCAAAGGCACATCAACCTCTTTTCCTACGAGTTCGTTGACAGAAAACAAGCTTGGCATTCACATCACATTTGCAGGCACAGCTGCAAGCATTTCCCAATCCGTGCGCTCTAGACATTCATTCGAGGTTAAAACGGCTGCTTCTATGCGCAAACGAAGTGCTTGCCTGGGCAAGCCAGCGTACTGTTAGAGGCCATTACGCGCTCAATGGAAATGGTTTACGGGCCTCACTAGCTGGTAGTGTGCCCATGTGGTTGGACCCTTTCAGGTTAATTCGGTGGGCCTTCAGGTGTGGAAGCATGCACAAGAAGCGGCTGGCTTTTCTCAACCTTCCGAGATTCCGAATTGCCGTCCTTCGCAACCAATCTGCATGCAGAAGTAAGAGCGTAGTTGTTATGCTCTACGAGGGGCTGCTCGCTAAAGACTCTCGCGAATAAGCAACAAAATTGCAGGGCGATCTCCTAGTGGCACTTAGTTAACAGAAACAAATATTGCCTACGGATAAAGCGTCGCAGTGCTTGTAGACATTACCAGACTGTCCCGATCCGTTCTCTAACGCACAACCTAGACCAAACAAAAACCACTAGCACGCGCTGTTCACGAAAGTAAGAAGACTGACCAAATGAATCTTTCTTGTGTGCAATATTCCCTTACGTTGGGGGATCCTGGCGTACGTGGGGCCAGACAACGAAAGAGAAAGTGGAACCAGGAAGGAAATAGCTGTCGGTGCAGTGCGTGTTTCGCACAAAGCAGATGCCGATCTGGCCGCAAGCTTCTAACAGGTGCAAAGGAGGCCCTGTCCTGAGCGGCTTCGCTGGGTAAAGAGAACGCACATACTACACCCATCAGAACGGGAACGACAATGGCCATTTGCAATCTCTTCTAAACGCGTACAGCCTCCTCATGGCACAAATGGTTCTTTCTACGCTTCCGCCTCCGCGGTGAATGGCTCTGCCATTCAAGGGTCATATTTCAGCCATATCGACCTGCGGCTGTCAAGCAGTTTCTTGCTCGCCGATACACGCCTAACTTTATTTCTTTGCTGAATCTAGAGACAGGCCAATCGCGTGTATGGAGGAAGGCGTAGTTTCCGCCTTTACTGCATATGGACGCATGATGCTGTGAAACATTTGATGGCAGATGCAACAGATTGTGCAGTCGCTTGTCATTGCCAACTTCAATATTTCGGCCTGTCTCCAGAGCTGTTGGGCTAATTCTCTCTGCAAACCTGGCGCAGCAAGGTTTTTTCGCTTCTAAGCCTCTCTTGCTGTATGCCCCACTCCAAGTCGCCTCCACCTAATGCAGGCAAGAGACAAGTGTTTCCACAATATTCCTGAGATCATCTGTCGAATGGATCGTTCTGGAACGGAGCCGGCAGTGCAACCAGCAGGAGGTTAGTGGTACAGAATCCTTTTCAACATCTGCAATGCGCACGTTCACACATTTGTAACACACACGGTCGCACATCTTGCAACGGTAACTGCTGTGCTGCTTCACGCAGCAAGACATTCGATAAACAAACATGTATGGAGGTTGCGACGTAGATCGGCAAGCAAAACGTGGCGAGGAACCCATAAGGTTAGCGAACAAACATGAGTCCCAATTGCCCCAGTGGGGGAATAGGTGATACCTTGTTTTGCGCAGTGTGTCATTGCTTCCTCACAGGTAAGAGCATAGCGTGCAAAAGAAGTCGAGACAAATGGGAGCATAAAATAAAATCTTACGCTCCACCTTTGGCTATGCACATCGTGGCACTAGGGTGCATTGACTCATTGCGGACAAGAATCTCTCAGAGCAGGTAGATTTCCCTAGTTAGCGTAACAACAGTAGAGATGGCAGCAGAACAGTAGCCCGGGGAATCGAATTGATGCTTTGTGGAACGTGCTTGCTGCATTACAACAATATTGATATTTTTGAAACGCCCAAGTTTCAAAAAATTAAAAGCTACTTCAACTAGTCACCGGCGTCGGGTGACAACTGCCGTAGACGAACGTTTGGCGCATGTACTACTAGTGCTGCGAGCACCTGCATTCCTTTAAATCGTTCATCGCCCCCAACGTACGTCCTAGGTGGCACATTATGCAGTTGTGGACACCGACGGTTCCAGCCTTCATGCACATCGCCACGCATGCGGAGTGATTATTGAAATAGCTCCACCTGTTAAAGGTCGTGGATGCAGACAAGAGATTCCAGTAGCATTGATATGAATTTGCCGGTTTACGCGCATATTGGAGTTTAAACGCTCACCGTAAAAGTAGGATATTGTCTCCAAGTACACCGAAAGCGTCGTCAAAGAAATGCTTTATTCACGCCTTACGACAGCGAGTTTCAAGAAGCACGTGTGCATTTCAAGAGTGCCGTTTTCTTCCCGGATTAATGTCTCCCACACCTCTGCTACTGAGGAGTCTCTTACCTTTCCGTTTTGCTGAACGGTGCTTACCCCCTGGCCATGCGTCGAGAGGCTAGCCAGCATCCGTTTTGTACTCCGATTACGCAAATGTTGGCGTACAGCCCATTGTCCTGTGCCTTTCGAACGGTTTGAGCACAAGCGGCGGAGCCATTGAGAGCCATTTAGTCATGTCATGCTATCCGTTGAATACCAGAAAACGAAGCTAGCACCCAGGCAAATCGTTCTGTGTCACATGAGGCACACGTGTATAAGTGTTAAACCATTTGAGGTACTGTTGCTGAGCACACAGGCCCGTTGCATCGCCTGAAAGAAAATGTGCATTTGAGAAACAATCAGACAGCATTCGCAACGGTAGTTTCCAAAGCCAACTAGAGAGCTTAAGAAACACACAAGCTGATTATTGTAGATCGAGAATCCACACGTGAAGTTTTAGAACAGAGCTCAAATCCTGCGATTAGGCTGCACTTGCTGATGCTTGGTCTCCATTAATATAGCTACTCACAATGCCCAGAGGGGGTGCCCAGTGTAACCTGCGGCCCTCCATTGCTTAACTATACAATACGTGAGAAACAATAACGTCAAACCTGCCGCGGACCCTTGACAAGACGCACGATCTGGAAATTAGCACGGTTCATTACCTTGGGGTTTTGGCGTCAACCCGATACGCTTAAGACACTCTATCCAGTTTCCTCAAACAGAGAAAAGACATACCAGCTGAACATTGGGCCTTTTTGTTTCATGTGCAGCCAATGCATGAGAGCAAATAAGATGCAATCGCTTAACAAGATTTTCTTGGCGGCGACGCTAAGGTACCGCACACGAGTTCAGTGACAGCCGCGTTCCATTCATCCCTAAAGCTGACAACTTAACACGAGTTTACTGACGAAATTGTCTCTTCTCAGCTTTATTAGAGAGTATGCGTAGCACGCGACCAAACAAAACGTATTTCACATCCGTTTGCAACAGTGCCAATCACGTACCAGCTGATGGGTCGATCCCAAAGAACAGAGGTCACTCACTGTTTAGCGAAACACCTTCCTCGGGACCCCGCTTTTTTTGATGGTGGTCACTTAATGTTTAGCGAAACCATCAAAAACAAGCGGGGTCCTGTGGAAGGCAAACGTAAAGCGTGGTGATTTAATTTGGCATCCGTGAGAGTGTGTATGTAATGCACAGCATATATTTAATTGCCGCATGTAACCTAACTGTGAAGTGCAGGCGTCAAAAGAGGAAGGTCACAGAGAGTATTCTGAGTGGTGCTGGGCACCTTTGCAATCGGATGTGAGATACAATGGGTGGCGTGACAATGTCTTCGGGGCTCTACCAGTACGTAGAATCCAATGGGAAACTTATACTCCAACAACTATTTACTGAGACACCAACTTACGTCCTTCCATTCAGCAGCCTCCGTTGGCCGTAAAACGTTGCATATCCGAGCAACTCGGAAGGCGTGCCCCCTAGCACTATCCACAGATTCGTGTGCTAGTGTTCTAAATCACCAACCAGAGTTGTTCAGGGTGTGGCTTTGAGTTTTAGTGGTGCGAAATGAAGTTGCCGAGCTCAATGCGTGTCAACCAGGCTCGTTCGTTGCAATGCAGCAAGCGCAGTGAGACTGATAAACTTCACAAGCATTACCCGTGAAATGTACAGGCACTGGCAAGTTGCAGTAGCTGCCGCCACCTCAGCTCAAGCACCCACAATTGGGTAGTGGCTGGATCCTCCTCAAGCAGTGCTCAGCCCTTGCCATCCGAGTACACAGGGGCGATGTGGCTGCATGCATTCGACCTTTCCCGCCTGGCAGCACTTTCGAACGTACCTTATGCTGAAACTGCGAGGAAAACGAGAAAAATAGCATTGTTTCTGTGCCCAGATGGCATGTGAACATCAACCCTACGCTGACGACGTTGGCATATCGTAATAGCTCAACAACATTATTTATGGTGCACAAGCGTGTTGCAATTATAACTGAGTATTTACCTCCTGAAATGTAGAAAGTCTGGTACGCTAAGCTAACTCCCCATCAGAGCTGGGAGAGAAGTCTGACAAAGCCTATTCATTCGCGATCCACAGGTTGCGCAAATTCGCTGCAATTTGATTTTCCGTCGCATGCCTAGCAGGGGATAATTGGGATTCAGGACAACTACACACCAGTCACTTCCAGCACGCCCTCGGCGAAGACGTTGAGCGAGCATAAGCATATTTCTTACTGAAACACCAACCCCGCTACCGAGCACTGGGACACATACTGAAGTGCAAGCAAGTCATCAAAACGTCACCATGGCAGTGCATACTACAAGGTGGTTGGTTACAGGATACAATGCATCAGGGGACAGATGATGATGCTGCAGTATTATGCGGACGCCTAGCTGATGTATCTAGAGCAGACAAAAGGAGACAATTGCTCTTCCTTCTGGGACCGTAAACAGTTTTCACATAACGCACCTCCTATGCATGTGAGGGGTCACAAAAATGGCGGGTGTTTAGCGATGATCGCAGGCATCGCGTACTACCTCTTGCACTGTTTTCGAACAATGAATAGACCTACATTCTACAGGAGTACTTCGAAGACTGACGGACGCAGCTGCAACAGAAGAATCCTAGGAAACCGCATTCGTACGTTGTTATTGAACAGGAGGATCGCCAGAAGCATATACTGTTAGTACCTCCCCGTTACATATGTTTTGCGTATGCATAGAAGTTGCGCTTCCAACTGCCAAGTTCCCAAAGGAAAAACGGTGGTGAATTGTGATATATCTGCTGTCGCAGACTATCCTATGTTCCTAAAACGGGAACGTCTTCACTCACACTAATAATACCGAAACGCAGGCAGCTCGGCTTGACGTCCCTACTGCAGTAAAGCGCGTATCCATACAAATCGTCGCATAATGCTCATAGCCGCGTCACAAGGCTCAACATATTTGTCGTTGACCAGCATTGATAAACAGCAGGTGTTTGGCTAATGACAAGAAGACTCACTTTCTGATTACGCCCAAGACAAAATATGTACTCCCAAATGAAATCCCTTGCGGTTCAATACTCCAGAGGAAATCGAGCAACCAACAAATCAACTACGGGGTCTCAAGAAACGGAAAGAACGACTGCGTGTGCCCCCAGGCCAGCGTGTATTGTCTCGTGCGCTCCTTTCCGGAAATGGAGAATACTGCCATGTGATTACCTGCTCCTCCCACAACAGCGGACGCCATAGCTACCTCGTTGTTGAATGGAAGCACCACCCGACATTTACTGTGTTCAGTGCTTCACCATACATATACCTACTCAGACAAAGGCGATGTGTAGCTCTAACCTTCTAGTGCACGAAGAGGACCTTGGTGGCGTGTGAGGGTTTTGCAGTTATAGACGGCTAAGCTTCCAACTAGCCGGCGGTACGCTTCATGCAAAGGGAGACAGCGCAACGGGCACCAGTAAAAACCCTAATCGCAACAACAACAAATCCCTCGACTAATGTCTGGTGGAAGTGCGTATTTCGTCTGCTTCCCGAGCAACGCACGCCCTGATTACGATGAAGACTCACTATCCATATCCATACGAAACAAGGGACGTGCCCGTCGATTCGGCCAGCAATGTAACTGCAAGCTCAGAACAGATGGCGCGAACGCGAACACTCTTCAACGGCAAGGCCCCGAACGTTCAACTAATTGTAGGTCTCGTTTTATGCTTGGTATGGCCACATCAGCTAATGATGCAGTGTAACTGCATCCTCCTAATATTGGCAGACGCATCCACAACAGGAGAATCTTCGGGAGCCGCACACCATACCCTTACTTATGTACCTTATACACATCCCCGAACCCACCAGACC
>CAJFCX010000251.1:0-26352 GCA_904066255.1 Eimeria sp. OTU-X
ACAACAACAACAACAACAACAACAACAACAACAACAACAACAACAACAACAACAACAACAACAAATGCAGCAGCAGCAGACGCAGCAACAGCAGCAAGGGAAGTTACGCCAGCATCAGGAGGACGCAATCATCGTCATGGCAGTCATCATCATCACTTCATCATCAGCAGCAGGAGCAGCAACAGCAGCAACAGCAGCATTAGCAGCAATGTTAGCAGCGGCACTGTCATTATCAGAAAAACCGTCATCGTGGCCATCTTCATCGTGATCATCAACCCTAAAACCTAGACACTGAACCGTAAATCATAAACCCTAGGTGATTACATTTTTGACTAGGACTTCCGTCTCAATGTAGATAATGAGGTTGATGGCTGTTGTGAGGATGTCGATAGCTGCTTTTTCTTGCAACTTGAGGAGCTTATGTTGGTATCCTGTGAGTCTGTTGGAGCCGAGCAGCAAGGCAGCAAGCCCTCCAAAACCTCTGACTTGTGGCAGCAGCAAACTCTCTAAGTATGCGACGAAGAAGACAGACAAATCCTTCATCTTGCTTTGAATACTCTTCCCAGAAGAGAACACCGCAGACTGGCATACAGAAGATGCCTCGTATATTCGCTCTAATAACGCTCCACAAACAAACCCTAAACCCTGAACCCTAAACCCTAAACCCCCCACCCACTTGCAGCGAGCGGTGCGTTTTGCTGTGAAACTCCGAGTATGCGCGATTATTCTTGTATGTGCGCAGCCTCTAAACCATACACCCCAAGCCGCAACCCATAGGCCCTAGGCCATCGCCTCCAATGCGGGATGGTTTAACCTCTTTGAGGCCTAAACCATAGACCCTCGTCCCTAAACCTTAAACCGTAGAAGACAAAGCTGACTAATTCTCTCGAGCGATTGCCTCTGTGAAGGGAGGGTCTGTTTTGTTAGCGTGCAAGTAGGGTTTGTTGCGATGCGTAGGGTCTAGGGTTTGCCGCACGGGACTTGATTCCAATAACAATGGCGAAGATGATGAGGAGACAGAGAGCCACTCCTCCAAAGACGGCAGTGATAATGATGGTTGGCATCCAGATGTCCTTAGCATGTAAATCTCTTAGAATCTGTTGGAGTTTGTCGACATATTCGTTACTGAGGAGAAGTATTTCCTTAAAAGCGCCTTGGGTTGTAAGACGGTGGATAAACTGTGCAGGCTCGGTGACGGCTACCCAGGAAGACGGATAGAGCTCGAGCATTTTGCTGTCAAGGGTTTCAGCTAGAGGAAGCTTAGTTTTTAGGAGAGCCTGGAGAAGGGCTTCTTCGTGCTTAGGAGAAATAGAATGCAAGTGTGCGGCCAGCTGCTCTATGGCGCAATTGGAGAGTCGCTGCTGCTTGGGGTCTTGTGTGTGCGTAATACAGCTTGTAGCTGTCCTAATATCCTGATCGTAGCTTCTTATATATTCTAAACCCATTATAAGGCGGGTATTTATGTGGAAAACGGCTGAAACAACGCGCCTATGATACGCAGGAACCAGCATGCTTGGGGTGTATAGGCTGCGTGCTTCATAGTCTAAAGTATTTTGAGATAGCATCTGGAGTCGATGAAGAGTAACCGTTATATTCCTCATTCCTAGGAGCTCGGCATACACCTCATCTTGTGCAACGGAAACTTGATTCTTGAATAATGCAAACGAAACGAAGACATTTGCGTACGTCGCAAGCACCACCGCCAACAAAACAAACAAACCCGCATGGAAAGCACTTATCTGAAAACTATCCGCTCCTATTAAACCGTCGTGCTCTCTAAACATTGCATAAGTCCTTTCTTGGTGCGCTGTCTTCAATGCAAAAGCAGGCTTTCCTGCTGTGTCCGTTGCAAAGCTCTTCGCTCCCTCTCCCCAATCGCCGGGAGGCCCGCTCTCCTCTTCCCGCATCCCCAGCGTACGCCGAGCGGCCCCATCTCCGTCGCCAAACCCCATGTTGGCAATCTCTAAACCCTAAACACAGATCCCCGAACCGGGAACTTTGAGGAAACAAGAAGAACCATACAACCTCGACGCGTGGGATGAAGCTGGATGCTCCACGAAAATGCAGATTCAAGCACACCCACCAAACACCCTCTTCTATACAATATACCATGAATAACCCTCCATAGGACTTAGGCAATTGAAACCCTCGCCACGCAAGGGTTTTGCCGCTGCCCACAGTGCTTCATCTGCTAGCTTGTCCCTTCTTATGTAAATACCGTATTATTTACTTCATTTCAAACATACTTAAACCCCAAAACTAGATGCAAACTTCCCTTCCGCACAAATACTCACCAGGTGACCCCGAGGACGCGAGGTGGGGCCCCAGGAACAGCCAATGAGGGTTTACGATTCAGGGTTTAGGCTTCGACGTAGACCTACACCTAAGAGAAGATGCTGAGCATTTCCACAATCCGAAATATATTTTCTACGAAGGAAAACAGGCAGACTTATTTCAGACGAATCGCTTCTTCCTTCAAGGCATGCAGAGTGGCTAACGAGAAACCCTAAACACTAAACCCTCGCCTTGCGAGCGCGAAGAATGCATTCCTTCGGGGGTTTATGGTTAAGAGTTTACGATTTCAGAAATTCTTTCTCATGTTTAGCCGAGACTTGAGGTTTAGGTATACTTTTGCCCCCTACACTACTCACCAATTCAGCGGCAGCAACACCAGCGAAACATGCGGCAGCAACGACAACAGTTGCAACAATCTGCGGCATCCCTTTGGTTGTGATAAGAAAGGAGGATTGCCCAAGATCGACAGGCCGCCTGCTGCTGCTGTTGCTGGTACTTGTACAGCAGCAGCAGCTGCTGCTGCTGCTGTGCTGCAGCCACGCCAACTGCTTCGCGCTCTCCCGTTTTTGCCATCGCATCAGGTCGGCGTTTCTCTGCAGCAGCTGGCGAGACACAGGAGAAGGCTGCCGCAGCAGTTCTGGCTTGCTGCTGCAGAGACGCTCTTGAGGGAGCAGCAGCCTGCTGCTGCAACAGCTGTTGCTGCTCTTGAACGCACATACATCAACCATCTCGGCAACCCTCAACAGATACAGCAGCAACAGAAGCAGCAGCTACTGCTACAGGCTCCACCATCCCGCTGCAACGCAAACGGCAGCAGCAACAGCAACACCGGTGGATCCCTTTTGTCGCAGTTGCAGCCGGAGCACTGCAGCACCATCTCTAATGCTTTTGCTGCTGCAGGGAGGCCTCATCCCCGTCTCTTTGCTGCTCTCAATGAAAAATTTGCAGTAGCAGCAGCAGCTGCTGCTACGGCGGCAGCTGCAGCTAATGGCGCGAGCGCTGCGGCTGCTCACTCTAGCGGGGTAAGGGCAGGAGCAGGTGCTGCAACAAACGCAGCAATGACAGTACCGGCGGCAACAGCAGAAGCAGCAGAGCTGCATCCGCGGCACATCTGTGTCCATTTAAACGCCCTGGGCAACCTGAGAATGCGCGAAACCGCTCTGCACTTCATTCAGGTGCTGGACAGCAGCAGCAGCAACAGCAGCAGCAACAGTGGTGGTGTGTGGCCTTCCATCATTGCCAGCAGCAGCGGGTGCGACCTCTCGATGCTATTCTCTGCATTTGCGAAGCTGCGCATACACCCGGGGATGCTGCTGCAGCGCATGCTGGAGCGGCTTCGGCAGCTGCTGCAGCAGCAGGTGCTGCAGTACCCAAGACACCACGAACGGCAGCAGCAGCGGGAGCAAAAAAAGCAAATGGAGCAGCAGGTGCAGCAGAAGCAGCAACAGCAGCACGCCCTGGATGGCCGCAGCGCTGCAAACATATGGGCTGCAATGGCGGAGCTGCAGAGCTCGGTGCAGCAGCAGCAGCTGCTGGTGCTGCTGTTGCTGCTAAGTGATGTGCTGCGTGCTCACATCCTGGCCGGAGGACTGACTCCACTTGAGGTGTCCCTTGTAGCAAATGCAGCCCCCAAATTCATCCAGCAGCAGCAGGAGGTTGGTTTGCTCCAGCAGCAGCAGCCTTTCCACCAGCTTCTGGATGCAATCGAACGACATGCTCGAGAGTTCGGGTGCCTGTACACTTCACAGGGGCTGACCCTTGTGCTGCACTCCTTCGCCCGACTACAACAGCCGTCCCCACTGCTATTTGCTGCTGCTTCGCCGCTGCTGCTGCAACTTCTGCCGTCATTCAAAGCCCAATGTTTCGCTGCTGCTGCTCTAGCCTACAGCAGCAGCACCTGCTGCCTTCCACATCAGCAGGTGCGCGCGCTCCTGCTGCGCTTCTGCAACGAGCTGGAGGCCCGCGCAGCATTCGCAGCAGCAGCAGCAGCAGCAGAGCCGCTGCCGGGTTTTGCTGCCCAACAGGTATGCGGTATTCTTGGGGCTTTGGCGCATGCAGGCTGCTGCACGGCGGGGGCCTTTGAGGCTCTTTGCTGTCAGCTGGTGATGCTGCAACAAAAGAGGATGCTGCTGCCTCGTGATGCAGCTGAAGCAGCTGCAGCTATGGCGGCCCTGCAGCTGCTGCATGCGCCTCTCCTAAGAGACCTCGTCTCTTCTGCTGCTGCTGCTGCAGCAAATTATTCTCCCCAAAACATAACCAAACTCCTCTGCGCAGTGGCGCACTTCGCTGGTAACAGCAGCGCCAGAACAAGTTCTGCTGCTACTGCTGTCGGGAGCGGTAATGCGGCAAGTACAATATGGCGGGAGGAGGGGACTCGACTCGCTTGTGCTGCTGCTGCTGCGGCAACTGGAACAGCCCCAAGTGCTGCCGCTGCTGCCGCCGCCGCTCATTTGCCTGGGGAATGGCAACCACAAGCAGCAGCAACAGCAGCAAACGTTCCAGCAGAGTGGGACGCAGACGCAGCATGCAGATTTCTCCAAGGCTGCTTCATGCTGCAGCTTAATGTGCCGAATATAACCGAATGGTAAACGGTAAACCCCCGGTGGTGCGTTTGGGTGCTGTTAGGCGCAGCTATGAGTGCCGATTTGCCTTTTTCTAACTGGCTCAAGAATGAGCGTATAGGGCTGGGTGGGGCTTTGGAATTATTATTGTAGAGGCTTAGGGTTTAGGGTTTGGAGTTTGGGGTGCTCGCAGGGCCTGGAGAGTTGCATTTCACAGCAGCAAACCGCCGACCCTTTCAGCTGTTGCTTCTGCTTTGAGTGCCTTTGCAAAGTCACAAAATCCTCTTCAACATCAGTAAGAACCCTACACGCTAAAACCCTAAAGGCTAAGCCCTTAACACTATAATGAAGTCCTGTACCATGAACGCCAACACCACCTAATATTCTAAACCCTCATTTTTGCGCTAAAGGCCAACCTCACGCAGAGTCTTAACCTGCGAAGCACTCATCGCAGAACAGCAACTCCTAATGATATGGAACAGGGTGATTAGGGGTGTAGCGTTTTTCTTTGTGTTTCAGCAAAACGCTGGCAGTCGTTCGTGCAGCCACAGCAGCTGCAGATTTTGAGCTGAAAGCAGCAGCAACTGCTGCTGTTGCAACCTCCAGACTAACGGCAGCCCTGGCGCATACGTCAGTTATAGCTGCTGCACTGGTGCGCCTGTCTGTTAACAGCAGCAACCCACACATTCTCCAGTTGCTGCTGTTTTCTCGTGCTGGGCCCATGCTGCAGCAGCAGCAGCAGATACTGCAGCAGCAACAACAGCGGACCCAGCAACAGCAGCAGCAGTGTTGTGCCGGCATGCAAAGCCTAGCGCTCCTTGTTCTATCCTGGGGAGCAGCCTCTATCCATGTGTCAAGACACTGCTACACCGAAGCAGCAGCAGCAGCAGATATACGGTTCCTGACCCCTATCGTGTTCTTGCTGCAGCGGCAGCAGCAGCAATACCTGCAGCAGGATACACAAAGGGACAGCAGCAAAGCTGCAGCACGCCAGCTGCTTGTGGGCGTTGCTTGTTGGTGGCATGCGCATGCGTCTGCTGTTGCTGCAACGGTACCCATTCAGCTTCTTCGGTTGGCGCTGCAAATCGTCCGGACCACAGAGGCTGTTTGCAACCCCCCTTTTTTGGTGGCTACGCAGCAGCAGGAGCAGCAGCGAGAGGAGCAACAAGAGCAGCAGTTTGTGCAGCAGCAAAATGACGTTTGTGACATCAGAGCCACAGATGAAGAGACCTCCGAAATGCACGTCCAGGTGTCTGCTACTTTGGCGTCAACTCTAGCGAAGCAGCAACGGCGGCGGCAGCAGCAGCAGCAGGAGAGATTGCCCCACTGGCAGCTCCTTGTGGAACACCAAGTTGGCGTCTACCGCATCGACTTGCTGCTGCTCCCTAAACACCTAACAAGTACGCAGCTAGCTAGTAGCTAGCTGGTGGCCGGCTAATAGTCAGCAGGTGCCTGTCGAAGTGCTCGATAAATAGCTGGTAGGTACCTAGGCGATTGCCTAAGAGCTCGCTAGCCAGCTAGTAGGTGCCTAGAAGCTTGCTAGCTGGTGATTACCTAAGAGTTCGCTAGCTACCTGGTGACGGCCCAATAGCTCGCTAAGTGGTGGCTAGCTGGTGGCCACTAAGCTGTCCCGACGGGCAGAACGCAAGATGGATTTTTCAAGTCGTTGTAGAAACAACAGCAGCTCAACAGATTAATGTCTCTGCTGTTTCTTTCTTTTGAGTTTGTTTTTGTCTCTATCTCAAATGAGGGTTGCTTCGTGATCCGGATGCATGCTGCCTACAGACCAGTTCGGTAGGTATGCGCGAGGGCAGCCAGCTGGGCAACCAGCGAAGTAGCCCGTTAGTTACGTCCGCAGGGGCGCGAGCAAAGTCCCTGTCGACCAGCTAGCTGGTTAGCTAGCTAACTACCTAGCTAGCTATCTGTAAAGTCTGGAAGGACCGCCAGGAGCTGCGACTGCTGCGAGCCGATTGTCGCTGGGCTGCCAACAATCAGGGCTGCTGAGGGGCTTTGCAGGTCATCTGCAGAGCACGTGAGTTGTACACAAAAGACAAACACAGAATAATTACAAAATTAACATCGGCAAATAAATAATCATGAATGGACAGACGATGACTAAAAGCAAAAACGCTTCAGCAGTTGACACTGGCCGGAATCGAACTCGCTTCGCTGGTGAGCTGAGGATTGAATTCCCGCACTAAAAATCTATAAATCTAGCTAGCTAGGTAAGTAGCTATATAGCCAATAATCTTACCGACGGCCGCTCTTTCGCAAGCCTCTGTAAGGAATTTGAATGAAGTTTCGAAGGCCATTTGCAAGAAAGGGGAATTGGAATTTTGGATTCCCAGCCTAAAGACGACGCAAAACGCAGGCATGCACAGGAGATGAGGGTTTAGGGTTTACGGTTTGAGCAAACACGCCAGCGTTGGGTTTACTGCTTGGAATCGGGTGACGATGTGCGGATGACAGTTGCTTATGGCATTCGGGTTTTAGGGTTTTAGGCCTGTTCATGGGAGTGTGCATCCTAGAGTTCAGGGTCTACGGTTTATAATGTTAGAGAAAGTTGTATAGTGTTGGTGTTGGGTGTTGAAGGGCAAGAGTGTTGTTCAGGGATAGGTCTTATATGGGGCTAGGCACTAGTTGACTGAACTACAAGGTTTAGAATTTAGCATTTAGGGTTAATGGCTAGGGTGTGGGACCTGTTAAATGGGATAATATTGCCGTCTCTAGTGACGAAGTCTGCCACGAGGCCAAGATGTGCGCTGTGGACTTGGATGCCGTATGCTCCGAAGACAGCTGAAAGCTCCCTCAGAAACAATGCGCGAGCAGCCTCGATGCCGTAGAACTTCAAGACAGCCAGCACGTCGTTGGTCTGCAGCCTGCAACAAAACAAGGGCTACGGGCTTACGGTTCAGCCTCGAGGGATTGTTGCTATCCAACAGCAGCACAAGGATAGCAAAACGAACGAGAGAAGGAACAAAGAAAAACGAAACAAAGGGACAAAGAAGCAAGAAGAGAAAACGAAGGGATTTCTGCTGTACATAATAAATCAAAAAGAAACAATCGGCACCACGATGGAACAGGGAAAAATGGACGGAAATGAACACGGAAATCAGCAAACACACAACACTCACGCCTGCATACAGTGTTATTTCCTACCAAGGACGACAATAGTCAAGAAGCAATCGAATAAGCCAAACAGCAGAAAAACGGAGCAAAAAATAAAACAAAACAAGCCAGCAAAGCAAACAAAAGACAGAAGCGACTACCATCACAGGCATCAAACAAAACAGACAATCGTAAGGACGAAGTAAACAAAGCAAACAAAAGAGCCCAAACAAAGCATACCTGTTGTGATCAACAGCAGTTTCTTTAAGTCGGTGCAACCACTGCAAATTCGAACCGCTGCAGTGCAACTCCATGGGGCTGCCAGTTGTACATCCCGCGCCCTGCATGCACTCACGCAAGCCGAAGGCCGTCCTTGCATATATGCAAACGAAAAGAGCCAGCATGGGCAAGGAAAAAATTGTGTAATCATACGGCCATCATATTAATTTACGCATGTATGCGCCTGCCCCCCTACCCTACACCTTCAGCTTCTTGTACCTGTACAATGCGAGGGTTTGAAACACCCTGCGGTTGCTGAAGGGTCACTTTTTCGACTAAACCCTTCACCAGAGGTAGCAGTTCTATTCGGCTGCAGGCACACACAGATGCCACACCATAAACCCTCAACCTGGCCGTAGGGTGGCCAGTCCCTTTCTGGGCTTTCATGTGTTTCAACTGTGGAGGCTCTACTTTTAGGGTTCAAGGTTTAGAGGCCAAGGTGTAGGGTTTCCTGTCTAGAATAGAGTTTTGGGTTTAGGGTTTGCAGCCTGACTATGGGCATTTGTCGACTGGCCATCCGAACTTCACAACAACTCTCCAGGTCTTGCGACAGATCTTCAAGTCGTGCAATATTGCCGCCGCTGCAACCAAACTCTAAACCCTAAACCCATGGCCTTAAGCCCCAAAGGGCTTTCGTGTGCCTCTTTTGCACTCAGTAGTGCACGATGTATGTTGTGAAATACTCAGCTTTTGGGGTAACCTGGCTTAGGAACATAGGGTTTATAGCCTAAGTTTTGGTGCTTACATTCGAGATCGAGGGGCGCCATTTTGTTGAAAGCTGCTGGGGAGCTCCAAACTGCATCTGGCTCAAACGGCGACGGGACAACTTGGGTCCTTGAAGAATTGTCTACTTGCAATAAGCTCTTGTCTTTACTTTCACTTGCTGGCTTCTCTTCTTCTACAAATACCCCCAGAGTCCTGTCGAAGCGCTTTCCACGTAACACCTCAGCTAAGTCCAACAAGCGCTCCTCCCCCCCCTGCTGCTGCTGCTGTTGCTCTTGTTTTATGCGTTTTTCTGGGGGTTGCGGGTCCTCTATTTCTGCACTTGGCTCACGTTTGATGCCTTTAACACCTTTTTCCTTCTTCTCCTTCTTCTCAGTGGTATTACTACTAACATTGTTATTATCATCATCATCATCTTCTGCTTCAGACCCTCCGCTGCTGCCCTCAGTGTCAGAAGCAGAACTATCCCCCTGCTGCTGCAGCAGCTGCTGTCGCTCGTCGTCATCATCTTCTTCGTCTGCCTCTTCTTGTTCTTCATCTTCTTCGTCGTCATCTTCGTCTTCTTCATGGCCGCTATCCGCCGAGTTCACAGAACCCTCTGCAGCAAAAGGCACACTGCAACAAAAGGCACAGAAGAATTTGCTGCTGCTGCTGCAAAAACTTAAATTTCGGGTTTAGTGGTTGTGCTTGGGAGCGAGCGCTGCTGCATTATGCAGATGTCGAAAATACTTAGATGTTTTAATAGTAAGGGGCTTGAGGCTTGGCTGCGGGCTTGCCTTCTTCCTCTTGTTCTTCATTCGTTTTGCGCCTCTGTTTCTGTTTGCTGTTCCCGCCCTCGTCGTGGTCTTCCCCTGCCTTTGTCTCCTCTTCTGGTGCAGCTGCATGCCCCCTATTTGTTGCTGCTGTGCTCTGGGCTTTGCTGGAATTTGCTTCTCCTTCCAAAGCTGCATCGCCAGCCCCACTCTCGCATGCAATATTTCCCGACCGCAAAATGTCCTTAACCGCTCCTCTTCGCTCCCTGAGATAAAACACACTTGCTGCTGCTGCTTACTACACCTACCGTGCCAGTGCTGTATCTTGCTGCTGCGTTTTTCTCAACTATGGAAGCATAAATCCCAATCGATGTGAGGTGGGGTTGTTGTTATGTACGAATTCATGCCACTATATCTAAGCCTCAAGCCCTAATCACTAAAACGTGCGCGACGCCCCATGTCTCCGTCTGAAATGCGGCTTTAACTTCGGGTCTTCATGCCAAGACTTCCACTTGTACATTTAGGCTTACATACTTTCTACGTCAACTTATATGAACCGAAAAAAGATTCCCAGGTGTACATACAATGCATACACTAACCCCTAAACCCGAAAGCATAGACCCTCACGGACCATTGCGACTTCAGCCGCTCCTTCAGGATGAAAGCTCTGTAAAGCTGCTGCACATCGCTGTGCAGCTCAGCAGCCTCGGAGAACTCATATTGAGACACAGACGCCACCGCCATCTTTCTCGCCTGCACGAAAACCCTAAACTTTAAACCTTAAATGCTGATTCCACAGTTGCGCCAACGGTTCCTCTCAACCCAAATCCTACACCCTTGGCCCCACTGATCCTTGACCGTCCCCTGCATCTGTGAGTGCCCAAACCGCAAAACGAACACTTGAGGCCGTAACCACAAACTCGCGACCCCACATCCCGGAAAAGCCTTAGCCCTAGAGCTCACCTTTTTGAGAAGAGGTCTGATGACTTTGTTGAGGACAAGGAGAAGGAGGTCGTCAGGCTTAAACTGCCTCACAACGCTGCAAAAGTGCTGCAGCGGCTCCAGCTGTACAGACACCTCGTACTCCCAATACAGCCGCGAGCTGAACGCCGAGCGGCTGCCGACTGGCCTCGCCTCCGGGAAGCTGTTGACTGAGTCTGGTCCCTGCACGCGCACGCACGGCAAACACCTGCAAAACCAGGTGAAACACTTTGCTAGTCAAAACACCCAGCTAGATGAAGAAAAGCTTGCTCGCTCTCTAGCTAACTATCTAGCTAGCTTCAGGTGATGGAAATCGAAAACAGCCCCTTATACGCACACGCAGAACCACAGACCCAAACCCTTTACCTTACTTGGTAGTAGACGTTTGCCTCGACGCCAACGGCATGGACAAAATCCTCCATTCGTATGGTTTTGAATCCCCTTAGGGCAGCGTGTGCGTTTTCGAGTGCAATTCTGTCTTTGACCCTGTCGCCTAAGGCATCTCCTCCTCTCTTGATTGGAATAATAATTTGAGGCGTCTTCGTCTTTGCACCCAACTGAAGAAGCTCCCGCAAACGCGGAATTCCCATTGTCACGTTCGCTGCTCCGTGGCCAGCCTGCACAAACACCCTAAACCCTAAACCCTAAACTATGAACGCCGAGAGGGAGATCCTCCTAGCACAGAGTCGAAATCGTACACAAACCCACCAGGCTGAGGGTTTAGGGCTTTACGATGATATAGTCAGTAGGGTTTATCTCAAATCATAAACGCTACAGGCTAAACTATCTTAAAGTCATAACCCTCAGTTTTCCCAGGGCCTAAGCCCAAAATTATCCCCAATTCTAAACATTACACCCATGAGCTTAAATTATCCCTAACTCGAAAGCCCAATCCAAAGCCTTCAATCCCAGACGCTCAACCCTAAACCCAAAATTCTATGCGCTGGACCGACCAAGTGGAAGGTGTTGAGTGTCATTTGGGTCGCCGGTTCTCCAATAGACTGCGCCGCTATAACCCCTACAGCTTCTCCAGGCTGCATGCAACCTCTATGGAAAGCTATGCGCAACAAGAGCTCCAGTTCCTCTGCTGGCAAGCCCGCTCGGTAGTCCTTCTGCTCCTGTTGCTGCTGTTTCTTTGAAGACGAACAAGAAAGCCACCGACGTGTCCGAGCGTACTCTTCGCAAGCCGATGCCACCACCTGACAAAACACCAAAACCTCGAAAGCCCGTGACCCTATACCCTAAACCTAGCCTTCTCTGCAGCATTCCCTTCCTCAACTAAACGGCAGACTGCAGGCATTGGGTGTTTCGAATTAAGCTATTCTTGATTAACCCTAAACCCAAAGCCATAAGCCCGAAGAAAAAGATAACAATCTATAGACCCTAGCCCCTAAATCCTATGTCCCGCATTGATTACTTCTTTGAGGTTTTGCTCGAAAAGATAATTGGTGGCGCCGATAGCGGAGAGAGGGGAGTTGAAGGGTTGTGCCTCCATTGCAGAGAGATATCTTTCCATTTGTTTGTCTCTATCCTTTTCTTTTTCCGTTGCCTGTCCTTCCTTTTTCGAGCCGAACTTGCAGCGC
The DNA here is from genome assembly GCA_904066255.1 of Eimeria sp. OTU-X. Lineage (NCBI taxonomy): Eukaryota > Apicomplexa > Conoidasida > Eucoccidiorida > Eimeriidae > Eimeria > Eimeria sp. OTU-X. The sequence continues at coordinate 12,283 of CAJFCX010000251.1, forward strand.
GAATACGCGGAGACGTTGCGGTGTACAGAGAGCTCAACCTGTGGCGGCGGTTTGTTGAACCACTTCAACAAATACGGGTTCCTAGTGAGCAGTCTGCAGAGGTGGAGCAACACAGCAGAGAACGAAGACACCTCCGGATGTCATGCGTTTCACGGCTACGGAGACGCAAAACGAAATAGATTCAGGGCTACGGAGACACAAAAAAGAACACAATTAACAGGATCGAAAATACAGAAAAAAGTCCATCTATAAAGAAAACAAATCGAAGCACATATCGGGTGAAATCGGTGAACCAACAGAAATGAACGGGCAACCCCCTGTGGACAAAACCCTCGAATAGTGTGCTCCAGCAAACCAACCCAAAGACACAGTCTTGAAACAATTCCATTAAAATTGCTCCAAACAAATCCATCAACACAGTCGCAAGCAAACAAACTAAAAGATCCCCAGACAAAAAAGCTAAAGAAGCCCCAAGCAAATCCAGTAAGGCAGCCACCAAGACACCAACTGAACGGGGTCCCCAGAAATCCATATAATATGCATAACGAAAGCTACCAAAACAGCCCCAAGTAAAAGACCTGGAACATTCTGGAGCAAACAAACACTTGGAAACAGCGGCAAACAAAAGCCATAAAACGGTCTTAGTCATATGGATTAAAACAGCTTTAGAGGCAATTGATAAAAGGGTACGGACTGCATGTTTTTGAGGGCGTTGGCATTTGCAGGGTCCATGGCATCGTCCGCGTAGACGAACTGCAAAATGGAGCCATCCGCATCCCGTACGGAACCGTCATACGCGAGGTGAAGGCTCTCCAGCGACTTGATTAAAGAACGCTGTAGGTAACCCGACCTAAACGCCAAAACCACATACACTGAATGAGCATGCATAGAGCGATCGGGATTATTTGCTATTTATTGAGTAGGAGCTGAACAGCAAACAGTACATACAAGAAATATGGCGTCAACAACAGGAATAACAATTAGAAAGCTATACACACAACTGGGTCAAAATAAAAGAGAAAGTAATAAAGCGACCAAAACAAACAAAACACTTACGCCAAGAAATAGACAACAAACGTAGGCAATGGTTGGTCGGAAGGAACGTGTAAGCAAATGCAGACAACCCCACACTACACAGAAGGACAATAAGCAATCCGAGATAATAAACGAACAAAAACACAAAAAAAAGACTAAGGAGCAAATAATAAAAAGCAATGAATGAATGCATACACTAGACGAGACAACCAAACACACGGCCAAACAGATAGACAGAAAAAGAAATAGGGAAAAGCAATCATACTCCAGAAACCAACTTCAATTAAATCAACAAACCAACAAACCACAGCAGGAGGCCAACGATGAACGAAAAACCAAAACCCAGTCGGGAGAAGATGACTTGATAACAACGCAAATTGTAGCAGCAGCAACCGCAGCAATGCAGCAATTTCTGAAGCTGGTGCCGCTGTTGCTTCTGCTTGATGTGCTGCAGTGTATCGAAGCCGCACTTTGCTGTCTTCACCGCCGTGTCAATCAAACCTTCGCGCCCAGCCATGCAGTGAAAGTAGAACTCCTCTTCACGCAACCCTGTAGCAGCAGCAGCCACGGCAGCATCACCAGCACCAGCAGGCTGTCAGTCAGCTCGCCCCCGCACCGCGAGGCTCTAACCCTCAATTTGCAACAGGCCCGCCCTATGCTTTAGAGTAAAAATTTCGAGGTTTAGGACTTACCTGTCAGGAAAGAAGACAATACAAAACCGCGCGCCAAACTGCCGAAGTCGGCTGGCGCAAACGCTGGAAGAGATTTCCCACTGCTCATCGGCTGGACGCGGCGACCCTCCAAAGACTGCTGCCCTGCAGCAAAACCCAGACCCCAAGCCCTCAACCTTAGATCCTAGACCTTCAACCACACTAAGTCCCATACCCTACAACAGCCAAATGGGTGCCAACAGGGAGCGATTAAAAAGAACAGAGAAGCCAAACAGCAGACGAAAAACGAAGGCCCTCAAGGATGACAAGCAGCCGAACAAATGAAAGAATTAATACGCTGGCACGCAAGCAGCTAGAGAATAAAACAAACAAACAGAACCGACGAATACACAAACAAAGAAACAAAGAAGCCATCGACAAACAAGCAAACCAAAAACCAAACCAACGAATGAAATTAAACTCAAACAGGCAAACAGAAAAACGAACAAAAAAAACGAGGAGGGTGGCGACACGCATACCAAGGAAAACACAAATCATCGCGTAGTTGACGTTGCTGCCTTTGGCTCCGGTCTTAATCATGGAGGCGAAGCCATTGCGAGGAAAGCGATATAAAAAGCTCCTAAGCAGCAACAACAAGAAAAGCAGCGGCAACACCATCAGCAACAGAGCTACTGCACGTTCTGCCAACCCAACACCAGCGGATGCTGCTGCAGCTGTTCCTTCTGCAGCGGCCGCTGGACCCAACTCTGTTTCTTCAAAAAGCAAACTAGAACCTCCAACGTTATGCTGACCCTGCCGCCATATCTTCTTATGCCACTATGATGCTGCTGCATCTGCTACTGTCGATGTTATTGGTGCGCACACTGCTACAGTAGGTAGGGCTCCACTGTGGTTACTGTATCAGTTACTTTCTGCTGCTGCCGCCGCTGCTGCTGCTGCTGCTGTGGGATGCGTACCTGCCACTCATGATGTCAGTGGACTGGGAAGAAACCTTTCCCATGAAACCCATGAAGAAGCTGTCCAATAACTCGTCGAAGGCAGACAATCTACCCTTAAACTGACGCTGCAGCAACACGCGGAGCCGCTCCTGTAACAGCCAAAAACCAGAACAAGAAATACATGAAAAACGGGAAGCAGAAAATTGAGCAAAACAAGACAAAGTAATAGACGACCACAAGCAGCATAAAGCAAAACCAAGAACAAAGCAAACAAACAGAAAACAGAACAAAAGTAATAGATATTGGAAAACAGAAAACAGAACAAAAGTAATAGATATTGGAAAATCAGCATTAAGAAACACTCAGCCAGCCATTATACAAAGACACACAAATACGCAATTCAAACAAGGCATAAAACAAGCAAAATACACACTGAAACAAAACAACCAAACATTCAAACAGCGTACCAGAGTACTAAAACCAAACAAACATTGCAACAAAACAATCTCTAAACAAACTAATATGCATTGTAGCAGCACAACACACAGTAAACAGGCTCAAATGAACATTAAAACACAACAAGCGAACCCACACAAACAAAATAACAGCACAGTCATCCAACAAAACAATTTGGGGAGGCAACGGAGTAAACGTAAATGGAGGCGGACGCTTCGCCCTCCGCAGTGACCCCAAAACTCTAAGCCCTAAATCCTATATTGTAGATACCTGCGTGACTATGGATGGCGACAGCAGCACGCGTTGCTTGGATGCAGTTGCTGCTGCTGCTGCTGCTGCACTCTGCAGCACGTAGCGCTCTGGGGATTCGAATGAACCAGAAGCGAACGCAGCAGCTGCACTTTGCGGCTGGTGCTGGTGCTGCCACAGCCAAGAAGGATGATACAGCTGAGGCCGCAGGTACCGTGTGCTGCCTTCAATGGAGCCTCCGTCAGGTAGCGCCACCTGCAGAAGTACCGGGAGTAGCAACAGCAGGCAGCAACAGCAACTGCTTGTACAAGTAGAAAGTTCACAACACCCCTTCCCCTAAACACAATTGTATCCTGCACACAACACTGCTGCTGCTGCTGCTGCTTGTCTGCTCACCACAACGTTGGGTGGAGGGAATTTCAGCTGCTCGTAAATGCAGTCTTTGGCGCCTTCTGTCTTGCTGCTGGTGCTGCTGCAGCTCGAAGGCTGCATGTGAAGCGGCAGAAGCCTCTGCGTCTGCAGCAGCTTTGCCACTCGTGGCAGCTGTTCCTGTAGCAGCGGGGACGAGCTCAGTAACAGCAGCAGCTCGCGTCGCTGCTGAGGCATCCCTTGCAGGTGCTGTAGCATGTGGAGTAACTGCCGCAGCTGCTGCGCTGCAGCAGCAGCCGTGGGTCGTATGCCAGAAGCTGCAAGCGGCAGCTGTTTTTGCCGCAGCAGCAGCCACCGATTCAACTGCTGCTGCTGCTGTTTCTGCTTCTGGTGCTGTGTGCCGTCTAGAAGTTCGGTAGCGGCGTCAGCAAGACGTGCAAGAGACAGTTTTTCCGACAGAACGCCTGCTGCTGCTGCAGCATCTACTGCTGCAGGTGTTGATCCGTCCTCTGACCCTCCTGTTGCTGCAGTTGCTGTTGCAGCAGCTGCTGCTGCCATCTTCAGGAGCGCATGCTTTCTGCGCTGCAGCCCTGCCTCGCCATCGCCAGACTCGAAGGCAGCGGCAGCTGCTGCTGCTGCTTCTGCTTTCCAATCTGCTGCTGCCCCACCCTCTGTGCCCGAACCTGCGGCGCCGGCACCTGCAGCAGCGGAGGCTGCTGCTGCTGCTGGTGCTGTTCGCGTTGCTTTGGCAGCAGCCACGCGCTGCTGTAGACGCTGATGAGCTTCGTCTGGGGGGCATCCCAAGTGTGAAGACAGCCGCCACAAGAAGTGTTCCTGCAAGAAGGTACCGGCCTCCACTACTTTCTTTATCAGCGCCTCTCGCTGCTGCATCCCCTCCGTGCGCAGCACAAAGTCAGCAGGCGATGTCGTGGCACCACTGTAGAAGCAGCAGCAGCACAGCCACCAGCAACAGCAGCACATGCCAACAGGAGGATAAATGTTCTACTCAGAAACGAAGCAACTGTTGCGGTAAGGTGCGCATACACCCTAAACACTCCATACATCAAAAACGAAAAGGTGTGTACGTCCGAAGCAATGAAACATTTCTTTGCCTCGAGGCTTCTTGACACTAAGGATAGTCTAAAATGCGCTTGAATCATCCTCCACTATAAGCTCAGATGGGCGTTACTATACTTGTAAACTGAATAATGCCAAAATGGTAAATACTGAGACGTCTACCAGTGTGTGGTGTGCATGCACGGCAGAACGCCTGTACGATGCATACACGGTGGAGTACAATAGTTAAGGTGTACGTATACACCTCGGCGTGTACCCATGCGCGGCAAGCACTTACTGCATCTTCAGAAAGCAAGAAAATAGGGCGCTTAAACACTGCAATAGCATCGAAGCAGCACGACCACCCAGCAGCAAGTAGACGCAATGCAGCAGACCGCCGCTGCTGCTGCCAAACTGATTCTTGTCGAATACACCCTGTAGCAATTCCGAGTCGCTGCAACAACAACAGCAACCAACAGCATGGGCAAAGCCTTTGAGGTGTTCCTGGTGATGGGCATATGCACAGCATAACAAAATGCTAACTGCCGCAGACAAAGAAAAGGCAGCAAGCTGCAACCAGCGTACACCTGAACCAGTATACAGCAAAAATATTACCCGAGGGAGGAAGATACACAAAAACAGGAAACAGGCAAGTAAATGCGCAAGAATAAAACGAATAAAAGATACATAGGAGATAAATACAGCGATAAGCAAACAAATGAAAACCAACACAGCTAACACACTTACGAAGACAAAACTACAAAACCAGGATATCAGAAGGATCAAAACAAATAAGCCGCCAAGGGCAGATAATAAAGCAAACGAGCAAGAAAGAAACCGTAAAGCAAACAGACAAAGCAAAGCAAAGCGAGTGAAATGAAAATCTCTTACCGAATAATAACACAAGCTTCTTCCTTGTCGCCGTCTTCAGCACCGCCCCAAGCATCTCCAGGCGTTTTAGACTTTGATTCCAAATTGATACCTCGATACCCCTTCAACACTTCTGCTACTCTCTTGCTGCTGCTGCTGCCTGCAACGCAGCGGAGGAGGCGGCTGCGAGCGAAGCCGTCGACAAGCGTTTTTAGGATTGTTGTTATGACCTGAAGAGCGGGAAAAGAAAACCCAGCAAAGCATAAAGCAGCAAGTGAGAAGGATTTGATTCGTCACCACTGTCGCTGCTCTATCTTGAAGGCGCCCACCCTTTTTCTTAGCTGTATGGGTTATAGATAAACCGTAAACGCTAAGCCCTAAGCCCAAACGCAACCTAGAGGCCACACCTGTTTGCCTGTCCATAGCCTTTTCGGCCACAGCACGGCAGGCGGCACAGTAACGATATTCCCCATGCTGCTGCTGCTGCTTGCTGCTGCGGATGAGATCGTAAAGGAAGACTCCAGCGGCTTCGACCGGTCGAGCGTTATGCGCACGCCGCCTCCCTGAGAGCCTAAGTATCGCTCCAACCCGACGTACACCTGCGGCCAATATTTGAAGAACACGCCAACACAGAAAATGAAAAGCAAAAGTGGGGTGACCCTCGCATATAGCAAAAGATAAATCAAACGGAACAAAGCACAGGGCACACGCTCAGAAATATGCACAGAGGCGCACACCTAACGCACGGAAGAGGCACACAGCCCTCACACCAAGGCGCTGAGTATACACCTAAAGAACTGCCAATACACCTCAACATTGAGCCTATACACCTTAAGGAGCCGCCCACACACCAGCCGGAAGGGCTGCCAAACACACCCCACGGCAGACTTCCATACACTCCCAGCTATACATCACATGGAGTCTCATGGTTCTGCCTATACATCGTTCCAGAACTGTAGTTTGCGTGTGTTGCGCACAAGTGTTTGATAGCTGTGAACATCGAGAAAAGTGTCTCTCCCCGTCATAAGAGCTCCCGCCAGGCAATAGTCTTGTATGAGACCCCGCACCAGATCGCCGTTCTTAGGCACCGTAAATTGACTGTCCGCGTTAACTATCTGACAAGCCTCCGAACGAGCCACTGCATCCTGCAGCAGCAGCAGCGGAAACGGCAGCAAGGTGAGCAGTAGCAGCAGAATTAGCAACGGCAGAAGTAACAACGGCAGAAGTAGCAACAACAGGAGTAACAACAGCAACTGCAAGAGAACCAGCAGAAACAGAAGGAAGGCAGTGGTAAAAGCACACGACACAGCAGCAGAAGAAGGAGCGGCAGCAACACGGACGCAACAGAAACAAGAAAGCAACAGCAGCAGCGGCAGCAGCAGCAGGTGGCCGGTTTCATAGAGCGGCTCTTTGTGGTGCTTCATTCTATCGTTAAAATCTGTCGGCTTCTTCCGTTTCCTGATGCGAGTGCTTCACGTGTGCGGCTGCTGTTGCAGATGCACTCCCACTGCTGCTCCTGCTGCTGCTGCTTCTGCTGCTTCCATTGTTTACCTGTGGGACATGGAGGTTCATCTCATCTCCGTCAAAATCTGCGTTGTAGCTGCTGCAGTTAACGAAGTTGATTCTGAAGACACGTTCTGCGATTTCCTTTTCTGCTTTTGCTGCTGCTGCCGCTGCTGCTGCGGCTTGCTGCTGCTGTTCTCCCTCTTCCTGCTGCTGTTGCTGCTGCTGCATGCGTTTTTTGAGCAGGCTGTGAGTGACTTGTCTGTAGGAACCATCTTTGCGCCTGAGGCCGGCAGCCTCAATAAATGTATTAACGTGAAACTCCCTTGTCATCGGTTTTGCAACCTTCACAAAGTGCGCCATTAACGACAGCCGATGCAACGAAGGCTGGCGGTTCATCAGCACCACGTCGCCGTCCTTGAGGTGTCTGTAGACCTTGAACACCGATCCATCAGACGTCCCTGCCGCGGCAAACGCCTCCAGCTCCAGCGCTTTCGCCACCCGCGCAGACTGTGACATGAACTCCAAGTTGAAGCTGGGACACAGAAGAAAAGAGAGCCGCATACAAGCAAGAACCACATATAAACACACACAACCATGACGGAGTCTGCGAAACCCTAAACCCTAGAACGACCTACCCGCAAATCTTTAGAAAAAAAGCGCACTGACCATCAAACCCAAAATTTTTAATCCTACTTAGCATGCTTACGTGTTTCCCTTATCATCCTGAAGCGCCAGAGCCCCTGGATGTTTGTTGGGGCCGTTTCGAATCATTTGACTCAAATGCGAGGCATTAAAAGCTGTCACCGCCTCGGGAACCGACAGCTTCATTGCAAACTCCAGAGGCACCGCCACCTGAACAAACCCCAAACCATAAAACGTAAGCACCAGATCCCAAGTCCTAAACCGCGAATGCCACGGCCGAGCCGAGTAGGCCCCACCACTGAACCCTTCAAACTCCGCCCTAAACACCAAACCCTAAAACCTAAACGCTAACCTCATTAGGCGCAAGGAGGCCGTCAGGCGCTAACACGGTTCGCGCTGCATAGTTGACGCGCTTTCCCTGCATGCGCTGGCGAATGGCTCCGGCCTTCCGCTCCATCCACTGCCGAATGCCGGGGGGAGCTGCCTGTCTGTACACGCCAAAAACGAGGCAGAGCGTATTATATATATATATATATATATATATATATATATATATATTATTGTCTTACCTAGCTTTCTCTACTTCTCTTTTTGCCTCCCAACCAGCAGGATGTGAAGAAGAGTGAGGATTACCAAAACAATCAACATTAAATGCCATCATTTTATCCAAGACACGAGGATCTAAGGGAGTTGTCGCCTGATAGTCTAAATATACAGGTCTTGCTGCTATACGAGCATGTCCTCCACCTGCTGCTGCTGCTGCTTCTGCTGCTGCTGCTGCTGCTGATCCTGGTTGTTGGGATGTTGATGGTGATGATGAGGGGAAAGAAACAGTCGCCTCTCCTTCAGATGCTGCAGATGATGCTGCTAAGGAACCATCAACAGCAGCAGACGAAAAGGAGCGCCTGCCGATGGGGTAACGGCAGCGATAAGCAAGACTACGATGTGCTGTTACTGCTGTTGCTCCTGCTACTCCTTTTGCTGCAGCTGCTGTCGTTGCTGCTGCGCTGCTAGGATAAAAGGTAGTAGGAAAGCGATTAGAGAGGCACCATAATGATTGATGTTCTTTCTGCTCGACGTTAGGGCTCAGATGTTGCTGCAGTTGCTGTTGAGGCTGCTGCTGCTGTTGTTGCTGTTGCTGCTGTTGATGCACGCTGCGCTGCAGCAGCCGTCTTCTGGCGTGCTGCAGCGCATGCCTCCCATGACGGTAGCTGCTGCACGTGCAGCAGCGAATGGCCTCGTTAAGCATCGGAGTTGTATTGTAGCTGTTGCCGGTTCGTAAGGGTTCAATCTGTATCTCTTTCCCTCCGTTGCTTCAGCAGCTGCTGCTGTTGAATCCACGCTTGCGGTGTTAGTATATAGAGCAGAACGAGACTCTTCTCGCGGTTACCACAAACGAGAATAGAGTTATAATTAGAAGAATATAAAATAAAGAGAAAGAGGGAGCAATGGGCAGTGAAAGCTGCAGCAGCTGTCTTCCTACGTAAGACTGTACAGCAACAATACGTTGATGACCATACACACGAGACGCCTGCGTCTTCTGCCTGTTACCTCAGATTCTTTTGTGAACACATTTAACTAATTAAACACAATTTATTTATTATCTATTTGTTCAATCGGATCTTACGCCCAACACACGTGACGGCGCTACTGTGCTGAGCGACAGCCCGTGGGGCTTTCTCTCGGGTGTATGCACAGCTGCAGCTTCTGCCCATTTTTTGCGTTTCTTTAGTTCCTTCCCTCGTTTTGCGCCTCATTTAGGTAGCGTTTGGTGCATAGAGAGAAGAAGACAAGGACGAGGCAAAGAGGGCCTTCTCCTTACCCCCTAATGCGTGCCGGCCTTCCGTCTCCCTGACAGATACAGCAACAGCTGCATGAACGCCACGAAGAGATCGATGTTAAAGCAGAAACAGTTAAATAGAGAAAGACTATCAGAGTCGTAAGAACAACACATGATAGGAAGAGGAGAGGTAGAGTAAAGAATAATACCTGTCTTTACTCAGCAAATATTTCCTGTGTTATCCCTTATATCTTAATTGTTAACAATTGTTAATTGATACGTTGGCGGCATAAAGAGCCGCCCCTTAGCATACCTTCGCAGCCACCAGGCACACAAATTAGCAACTGTTAACAGAGACTGCAACAAAGAAGTGTCCTTCCTTGTGCTCCCCTATAGAACTGCCTTACCTTTAATCCTTCCCTAGGGATCTACACCAAAGATTGGATACTGGGGGATGTGCCATTACCTGCCTGAAGGAATTCTTATCTAAAGAATTTCTTATCCACTTTATTACATGCAACATAATAACACAAGAGTACACACAGTATAGAGTGTATAGGCAGTGTATAGGCAGTGTATAGGCAGTGTACAGCGCTGCCTAAATACTTATAACAAACAATGTACATATGATGTGCCACAACAAACAACTTAACAAACAATGAATAAGCAAGGCGAGCTTTGTTATTATTATTAGTATTATTATTATTATTTATTATTATTATTATTTATTATTATTATCATTATTATTATTATTTGTTTGCCTTGTCTATATAGCACATAATAAAGGTTTAGAAGAGACGAACAAACAAACAGACTTTTTCTCTTGTTTTCTCCTCCTCTTATATGTTGTATTTGCCCGTTTGTTGTTTGTCTACCATGTAAGATATAACAGACCTCGTCTCTGCATGCACTGCAACTTTCTTGCTGTTGCATGTAGATGTACACATCCCCTCCCTTATGGCGGTAGATCCTCAATTTTTCCTTGTATAAGAAAGGAGAAGAAGAGATATAAAAGACCTAATGCTACAAGCAGCGTACGTATACTGCAGGTATAGAAGGAAGTGCATGCAATAGCTGCGTCTGCAGCCCTGAGGTATGCAGACACCTCAAGAAGTTCGTGAACCCGTAAGAGACTATCATGCATATATCGGGGTGTATGTACACCTAAAGAACGGCTGCAATGAAGGATTTCTTGTCTGCAGCATGTTTCTACCTTTACTGTTGCTTTGTTGTTAATTATTGAAGTTTTTTTTTCTTCCAAGGGTTAGAGGTCTTTGTTTATTTATATATTAGTATGATTGTGTTATGCCTTACTAACACCGCCAACCGCGTGGCTGACTTGAATGAATGCCTATCCTCTTGTTACTTTTTCTCGTCTTGTCTTGTCTTCTCTTGTCTTGTGATGTCTTTCCTTATCTTATTTTATCTTATTTTTTATTGTCTTGTTGTGTTAGTGCTGGGGAGAGGCCTGCTCCAAGGAGACATAGCCTGCATGTCTCCCGTGTCCTTAAGCATAATCTGTCTGCCACCTGTCTCCCTAATTAGAAGGTCCCTATTCGGGGGACAGGGGCAATAAACAAAAAACAAAAGACTTCCCCTCTTTGTCGTGTGCTTGTCTACACTCTCGTCCCGTCATGTAACGGCCATTAGGTGTTTATCCCGTTCCGTCCATCTGCGTTTTCTGTGGCTAAGTCGTATATGTGGTGATTCTTCTGACTCAGGCTCAACAGCAGCAACAGCAGCAGCTGCTGGTGCAGCTGCTGCTGTTGCTGCTCTTTCCTTTAGAGGGGGGTTGCGTCACTTCGCCACAAAGTCACTTAAGACAAGCTGAGTGTTTGTTTGCTCCATTCGCTACAAGCTTGTGTGTGTCTGCACTAGCAACAAGCACTGCAACAGCAGCACCAGCAGCAATGGTTCCTACTTTCTGCTGCACAACAGCAGCAGCAGGCGATGTGCGGCTGAGCGCTGTCTGCTAGGAGCGCTGTGATGGCAGCGTCGGAATTGCCTTTTGAACAAACAATCTTATTAATATTAAATACTTCCTTTAGTAAGAAGAGGAGGAGGGGAAAAGCCTACAAAAGTAGCAGCAGCAAATGGTAGCAAAAGAGTGATCGATCAGCAGCAACAGCAGGAGTGGCAACAGATCGTGCCCAACCCTGCAGCTGTTCGTCGCTAAATTGTAGCACAGGAAGAAAGCTGTTTAAATTAAAACCATATTTATACTCTTCTAATTCAGGTTCTGCTGCTGCTGCTGCAGCTGCAGCTGTCTACAAACACTGCTGCTCCCGTTACTGCTACTGCTGCTACGAGAGCGACGCGAACCTATCAGGTCACCCGCTGCTTCTTGTAGGAGGCATAGGATGCGCCGAAGCCTTCTTCCCCTTTTTATTATATTACATTAGGAAAATTACTACATTAAGATGTAATTAAACACAAGAAGAAGGAGAAAGGCAGCAAAGGAAGACCCCCATAACACGGGGTCTTAGTAGTCTACAAGGCACCGTTGGCGTGGGCTTAACTGTTAATAGTACTCGTGCTTATCACGCGTGTGTGTAGGGCGTGTCTCTGTGTCTTTCTTGTTCCTTTTATCTTATTTTCCTTCTTCTTTGCTTTATATTTTCTCCTTCTGTGAAGAAGCAGTAGACACACCTCTGTATGTTGTACTAGGGCTTCGATCTTACGCGTGAGGCCGCGAGCGGTGTTATGCTAGGGTGAATGTTAAGGTAAGAAAGAGGGTTATTATGTTGTTTTTGTATTGTATTTTGGTGTTAATTAAGGCGCATGCCGTTGCTTTTATGTAGGGAGAAAAAAGAGGCAAAACGACCCCTTATTATACCCTCTTTAATGCCCCCTTCTTGCTGCTGCTCCTGCCGGTGCTCCTGCTGCTTCGCTGTTGCGTCGCTCACTACGCAAGCCGCAGCGCTTCCTGCTGCCTTCCCTGTTGCTTGTCTTCTCCTCCCCTTATTTTTTTTCCGTTCCCTTCTTTTCCTTTTCTTCTTGTTTACTTTTAATTACCTCCTGGCTCGTCTCCCGGCAAGGCAGACGTGCGTTGCCTCGAGACACGCGCAGCAGCGGTTGCAGCTTCCTGCGACACAGCTGCATCTGCAGCAGCAGGAGGAGCTGCAGCAGGAGCAGCAGCAGGAGCAGCAGGAGCAGCCTCATTCAAAACTACCTTTCCTAGTAAAGAAAGGATACACTCTTTCTTTACAAATGGAGACACCCAACATTACAGACACAGCGCAGCGCTTGCAGGGAGCTTCCCTTGATCGCGGCGACAAGCCCGCCGGGCAGCAGCAGCAGCAGGAGCAGGAGCAGGAGCAGCTGCTGCTGCAGCAGTTGCAGCAACAACTGCTCTTGCCACAGGAGGAAGATCTCGAGCAGCAACACGAACAGCAATTGCAGCAGCAGCTGCTGCAGCAAGGATGTTTGCAGGATGATGAGGCGGCGGTACAGGAGACTGCGACGCCGCAGTCTCCGCAGCAGCAGCAGCAGCAACAGGAGGAGGAAGAAGAGCAGCAGCAGCAGGAACAGCAGCATCAGGCTGCAAACGAAGCATCTGATAAACTGACACAACATCTGGTACGTCTCCATGAGTTGCTGCTGTCTGGCCGCTGCGACACCAAGATGCAGCAGCTAATCGATGCCGCTGCTGCTGCTGTTGCTGCTGTGAATGCCTCGCATGCGGAGGTCCCCAAAGCGGCTTTCTCGGGCATTAACAGCAACAGCAGCGACGGCAGCAGCAGCAGCGGGGGCGACAAGCCGCATGCGCCTTTTGGCTCGTCTCTCGATGAGCGCTTTTTAGGGACAGGACTCCATTCTTACAGAGACAGGAGTCACCTGAGCAGCAGCCAACAGCAGCAGCAGCAACAACAACAACAACAAAAACAACAACAACAACAACAACAGCAACAACAACAACAAAAACAGCAGCAACAGCAGCAACAACAGCAACAGCAGCAGCAGCAGCATATACAGCAGCAGGAGCAGGGAATTAATAAAACAGATGTAGTGATGTTACAAGAAGTATATAAGATGTATAAAAGAAGATAAAACAACAGAACTAGCAGCAGCAGCAGCAGCACAAGAACAAGAACAAGAAGAATATACAGCAGCAGCAGCAGCAACAGCAGCAACAACAACAGCAACAACAACAGCAACAAGAAGAAACTTACGTCACACAAATACTGCAATAATGTCCTAACAGGCCTCGTAGTAGACCTCATGTCGTTTATCTTGGTAAGAGTAGTAGGCTTAAATCCTTTAGCGTTTCCTCTTTGTTTGTCTCCTTTATTGAGTAAATTACCAATAGATAAGAGAGCAAAGAAAATACATTTAATTTTTTTATTCTTTTTTATTTCCTCATTTGCTATTGATAATATTATTATTATCTCCTTTATCTCCTTATATAACGAAGAAAATAATAAACAATATAAATGTATATCTAATCTATTACGTAGTATATTTATACCTATTAACGACCCTACGAATTGTTCAGGTC